>CM077211.1:3477363-3579863 GCA_039654625.1 Rhinogobio ventralis | reverse complement strand
TAAAAAAATACTTAACTCACTAAAGATACAAAGCAAACATGTACAATTCTGGAAAGTATGAATACGGCAAGAAATGACAGAAATATTTAGAAATGAAACAGTTAGAATGTTCGGTAGACTTTATCCATTTTTGCTTTGTCTTTTTATTCTCCGAAATTTTCTAGGGACCCCTTAGAACCTTCTGGAGGACCCCAGTATGAAAACCCCTGTGTCAGAGAGAGAGTGTGTGTGTGTGTAATGGATCAGGCAAGAGTGAGTAGCTTGTTTATCACTTTTATGGTTCATTGATGCTGCGTTTTCTCATGGCTGTTCATTTCCCTTTGGCATACAGATGTAGAAGACACACACTGAGAGAGAGAGAGAGAAAGAGAGAAAGAGAGAGGGAGGAGAGACAGGCGATTAAGTGAACGTGAGCAAGTGGGGGCAAACGAGAATCCCCTCGCAGTTTTCATCCTCGTTTAAGGAGCTGGCAGCAGCGAAAGAGGAAAAGACGAAGAATCAAAGCCACGCTCGTTCACAGCCTCTGTCTGCCAACACTTCCCTTCCTCATCACAGAGGTACGGCTTTCCTTTTATTCAGTAAAATTAACACTTAATTAAAAAAATGAATTAATAGAATAGAATAGAATAGATTTATGCTCCTCTCATTTTCCTCTCAGTCGCAGTGGATTCAGGTCAGGACTCGTAGACTTTCACCATCCAGAAGAGAAGCACAGGGAATCAGACTGGAACATTTTGTTCACCGTGTGCTTTCTTGCACTGATGTTTTCTCTTCTGTTTTGTAGTTTAACACCTTGCAGAACACTGTTGCTTTTAATAGTTTCACTCCCACCACAGTAGAGCTGCATTGCAGAGAGATATAAGATCCGCTCAGGAGTCAGGATGAGAAATCTGAACCATGACAGAGTCATTAATACTGGCGGACTCTCGCGCTCTTCACTGAGCCGATCCTCCAGCCATGACTCTGTCCACACCATTCATCGTGTGTGAATGCGTCTCACTGTCCTGTGATGGACCCAATCAGATGGGCTTTTATCACTGAACACTTACAGTGTGCTGAGACTTTATCAAAGTGGACAGAAAGAGTTTAAGGTCAGTTGATTTAGCCTCTGATTTACACAATCGATACTAAGTTTTTCTTGTATTTCAGAACAGTTATGCATATTTATAATTCTCATCAATATAAATGTTTATTCTTATTATTATAATGCAGAAAAATACATATTTGTATTGTCTTTAATATATTTATAATTGTATTAGTGATTTTACTGTAATATATAGTTTACCTTATTACATAAAAAATAATACTATAATATTTTTTTTATATAATATAAATCTAAATGAGAATCTACTTATGGAAATAATGATGATTACATTCTTTTTTTTCTTTTTTTTTTGCTGATTTTTTCCTTATCTATTTTCCTCCCAATGATTTATACAATAATTATGACTAATGAGAATCATCATTACGAAAATGTAAAATGTCAGATGCTTTTGTTAAAATTAGTTCTAATTGTCCTGCAAATTCAATATGCTTTATTTTCTTTCTGCAAAATATCTTTGTGAAAAAAAAAAAATCTTTTTTTCTTTTGTATTATGGGGTAAATGTGATTTGAACATGTTTTCATAAGATTTGCCTGCTTTTCTGAGGCTCGGTTTGATAACAGATAGTGTGTGTGGCATCTTAGTTTTTTTGTTGAGAACTAAAGCAAAACTCAGTTAAAAATATTCAAAGGTTTTTCTAAAATAAGAAGCGAACAGCAGTGCTGTGTGTGTGTGTGTGTGTGTGTGAGAGAGAGAGAGAGAGTGTTTGTGTGAGTGTGTGTGTGAGTGAGAGATAGTGTGTTTATTTGTGTGTGTGTGAGAGTATTTATGTGAGTGTGTGTGAGAGAGTGTGTGTGTGTGAGAGAGTATTTATGTGAGTGTGTGTGAGAGAGAGAGCGTTTATGTGTGTGTTTGTGTGAGTGTGTGTGTGAATGAGAGATAGTGTGTTTATTTGTGTGTGTGTGAGAGAGAGTATTTATGTGAGTGTGTGTGAGAGAGTGTGTGTTTATGTGTGTTTGTGTGAGTGTGTGTGTGTGTGTGTGTGTGTGTGAGAGAGAGAGAGAGTATTTATGTGAATGTGTGTGAGAGAGAGCGTTTATGTGTGTGTTTGTGTGAGTGTGTGTGTGAGAGAGAGTATTTATGTGAGTGTGTGTGAGAGAGTGTGTGTTTATGTGTGTTTGTATGAGTGTGTGTGTGTGTGTGAGAGAGTGTGTTTATGTGTGTTTGTGTGTGTGTGACAGTTTGTGTGAGTGTGTATGAGTGTGAGAGAGTGTTTGTGTCAGTATGTGTTTGTGTATATTTGTGTGTGTGCTTGTGTGTAAGTGTGTTTTGCAGCTTTGATGCAGGTCCTGTGAGGATGTTTATTATGGCCTACATTCCCTTTGACTGAAAGGCTGCAGTCTGGGGAGTTGATGTGTTTCCATGACATTATGGCAGTGATTCGGCGTGAGAGGCTGCATGTGAGAAGAGAGAATGATACATTATACATACAATTGCAAAAAAACATGCAATTAAGTGTCAGAAAACATTGCATTCAGTTCACACTTAAGTATATTCTTCTAATCTAAAGTATATTATTACTCATTTTGCTTATATATATATAAGTGTATTCTTTTTCACGAGGGATGCCATATGTCTGCGTGCTAAAGCAATCATGTGTCTAAAGCAATCATGTGTGAAGCACTTGCTGTTAAACATATTCTCATTTTCTGGCATGCACACATTTGTGCCATCCAGCATTTGCATGCCAGTCCGCTCTTGGCACTGTGCCGTCTCAGCATACTGTCCATATGGAAGATTTATAACAGAACAGGACAAATCTGTGACAGTTTAGCTTATATAAACATTTTACATGACACTTAAGTATATAAAAACTTAAATGTCAAAGAGCAAAATCAAAGGACAACTGAAATGAGGGTAGTGAAGGAGAACGAGGGAGAGAGTTGCACGTAAATCACTGCTCGCGCGCTCTCAGAGTTATGGGCTCTTTCTCAGAGCGCAAGGGCAGATAATAGATTCTGTGGCTCGCATTAATCAGGGGTCACTGGTCGCAGGAACAGGAAGTGACAGCTAATCAAACACACAGCCTCATTCACTTCACTTCACACACACTCATGGCAGTGATCACACACTGGAGGCAGAGAGCAACACTCACACCGCCACAGATCAGAGCGTTTGTTTATTATCCCTCCTCGGAGATGCTGGAGCTGCAGTGTTTTCCAGTTTAACAAGATGATCAGGTAAATAATGTGTTTGTGTTAAAGGGGACCTACAGTATTATGCCCCTTTTCACAAGATGTAATATAAATCTCTGGTGTCTCCAGAATGTGTCTGTGAAGTTTCAACTCAAAATGCCCCACAGATTTATTATGGCTTGTCAAATTTGAACCTATTTGGGTGGGAGCAAAAACACGCCGTTTGCGTGTGTGTCCCTTTAAATGCAAATGAGCTGCTTAGGGCTGGAACAGAATATTTGAATATTCGTTCGATGGGTTGGTATTCGATTTTAAATTTTTAGATTAGAATATTAGTTTTTTTTCCGCACACCTGGCATCCCCTTCGAAACGTTTCTCATTCGTGCTTGCATATGTTTACACTATAAAATCTGGCAAAATACAATACTCCAATACTATATTCTCTGTCTAGAGCGCACAAGTGCATGAGCAGGAAGAAGCGCATGCCTGAGCTTGCATTTTGGGTTAAGCTGCGTTCGTTTGACATTGTGGAAAATAGAATAATAGAATCAAAATGTATTAGCCTTTTTACCCGTTAGGGATGAGATGGTGAATGAAATCTGACTCCTGCTGCTGGTTTGTGCTGCGACTCTCGTTCGGCTCACGCGGCACGTTCAGTTTTTAATTGTAGTTAATCTGTTCTCTAACTGAACTAAAATTTTTACTACTATAAAATATCAAAACGATGGTGGAGGCGGTGCTGCGGTGGGCAAGTGATGTAACCGGTGTTATGCCTGAACACCGGTAACACAGACTACCGCAGCAAGCCTAATATCACCCATTATTATCAATCTAAATGAATCTACTGCGAAATATAGGGGTTTGTTACTGGGAGGTAACAGACCTGTGTGTTTTGTATCATTAGTGCAGTGTCCGTTCTCGGAGCATATAAGCCCTGCCCGCGTGAGGCGCGCCGCTTCTCCAGAATGTTCAGCCCCCTCCCTCCTGTTGATTACTATCGAAGCTTTGAAGCTCAAAAAATGGTTTTCAGACCAGCCCTAGAGCTGCTGCTCCACGCCCCCCTTCCAGAAGAGGGCGGATCCTTTAGATGAGCTTCAGATACTGCGTCAACAACAAAACAGGCAAATCTCACTCAGCCAAAATGTCAGAAATAACCGGTGTGCTTCTCACACAGGGGTGTGTCTATGCTAAAAGGGCCAATCATCAACAGTCATGGGCGGGATTTCCCTACTCTTACTATAATATGAAACCGGTATTTTTACCATTATAGGCTGGTTGTTTACACACACTGTGGACACACATCTGTGTTCAAACACCTTATAAAAGTTAATTTTGCTTAAAAGGTCCCCTGTAATAGACTGCATCGTGCCATCTCAAGCCGAATTAATATATTATAATATTTAATTTAGGGATATAATTATATCTTTAGAAAAAGTAACAGGGTGGATGGCAACAGAGTTCAATTAGAGATTACACGGTTATAAAAGTAAAAAGTGCCTGATTTTTCTACAAATATCCACTGTTCAATTATCAGCTGTTTTAATGCGAAATCATGGTAACAGGACGGACATTTTACAATTGTCTTCAACGGACAAACATAAAAAAAAGTGATAAAAATTTCACCTGTACTGAAAGAGTTCCTGAATGGATGATGTCAGCATGTCAAAGTTTATTACTTTATAAGGGGAAAATACTATGGTAACAGGGTTAACAGCAACCTGAGCTGAAGGCACAATTTCAAGTTTTCGATTTATTTATTTTTTAAATATATTTAACTCCTAAAACGTAAAAGTACTTCCTTGCTGTATTATTATTACTTCAACAAATAATAAATAATTTCTATTTATGCCATGGTCTGTCTGAATATTCGATTCTGATTGGCTGGCAGGTGTGCAATAAAATCGTTTAATGCACAGGTAGTTCCAAGTCAGTTGAATCACATATTAATGCGCTTTCACTGAAGCGCACACACACATGGGCCTACACCACACACACACAGAGCGGAATATAACATTCAGGAGCACAGGAACTTATCAACGCCGCCCGCGACTTTTAGCAATAAAATAGCTAAGCTACTGGATCACTATATTTCTCAGCAGCGATGGGGTTACATCCTATTTTTCAGTAATAAACACACATCTTCGTTGTTAAGAGAGATGCTAAAAAGACACAGGTAAGTTACGAATCTCTCTCTCTCTCAATCGATAATTAATTCAAATAAATGTAATCTTTCGCACTACTTTATCTTTGTCTGATTCAAAGCGGGCAGAATGTTAGATCTATTTTATGCGTTTTGTCTATTCATTTACATGACAATGGCATTTTGGGGGCCTGAAAATGCAAACTTGTGAAAACGGGTTTCAAACGAGCGGCAACCTCCCCCAGTTTCTCTTGAAGCCAATACGGAAGTGACTTAAACTGCAATTCATCGACTGGCCGCTAGAGACAGGCTCCAGAAGCAATCTCATTGAACCCCATGTTAAAATGCCCAACTTTACAGCAGGAAAAAACATGTTTACAGCCTGGTACAAAAAGTGGTTTTGGTCTACACTCACCTAAAGGATTATTAAGAACACCATACTAATACTGTGTTTGACCCCCTTTCGCCTTCAGAACTGCCTTAATTCTACGTGGCATTGATTCAACAAGGTGCTGAAAGCATTCTTTAGAAATGTTGGCCCATATTGATAGGATAGCATCTTGCAGTTGATGGAGATTTGTGGGATGCACATCCAGGGCACGAAGCTCCCGTTCCACCACATCCCAAAGATGCTCTATTGGGTTGAGATCTGGTGACTGTGGGGGCCATTTTAGTACAGTGAACTCATTGTCATGTTTAAGAAACCAATTTGAAATGATTCGAGCTTTGTGACATGGTGCATTATCCTGCTGGAAGTATCCTGCCATCAGAGGATGGGTACATGGTGGTCATAAAGGGATGGACATGGTCAGAAACAATGCTCAGGTAGGCCGTGGCATTTAAACGATGCCCAATTGGCACTAAGGGGCCTAAAGTGTGCCAAGAAAACATCCCCCACACCATTACACCACCACCACCAGCCTGCACAGTGGTAACAAGGCATGATGGATCCATGTTCTCATTCTGTTTACGCCAAATTCTGACTCTACCATCTGAATGTCTCAACAGAAATCGAGACTCATCAGACCAGGCAACATTTTTCCAGTCTTCAACTGTCCAATTTTGGTGAGCTTGTGCAAATTGTAGCCTCTTTTTCCTATTTGTAGTGGAGATGAGTGGTACCCGGTGGGGTCTTCTGCTGTTGTAGCCCATCCGCCTCAAGGTTGTGCGTGTTGTGGCTTCACAAATGCTTTGCTGCATACCTCGGTTGTAACGAGTGGTTATTTCAGTCAAAGTTGCTCTTCTATCAGCTTGAATCAGTCGGCCCATTCTCCTCTGACCTCTAGCATCAACAAGGCATTTTCGCCCACAGGACTGCCGCATACTGGATGTTTTTCCCTTTTCACACCATTCTTTGTAAACTCTAGAAATGGTTGTGCGTGAAAATCCCAGTAACTGAGCAGATTGTGAAATACTCAGACCGGCCCGTCTGGCACCAACAACCATGCCACGCTCAAAATTGCTTAAATCACCTTTCTTTCCCATTCTGACATTCAGTTTGGAGTTCAGGAGATTGTCTTGACCAGGACCACACCCCTAAATGCATGTGAAGCAACTGCCATGTGATTGGTTGATTAGATAATTGCATTAATGAGAAACTGAACAGGTGTTCCTAATAATCCTTTAGGTGAGTGTATATGGCTAATTTTGCCCTTCATGACAACTGTGAGGGGGGTGAATTTTTAAACTTAAACTCATCCGTTTAAGTTATATTAAGCCTTAAAGTTCTGTATAATTAAGGGCGTGGTCACTTGAGTGACAGGTGGATTGCCGTTTGTCTGCTGTCAGCCATCACGTCACCTCAGCTCCGCCCACCTGCATCTTTGCAAAAAATGTTTCTTGAGCATCAAATCCTCATATCAGAATGATTTCTGAAGGATCATGTGACACTGAAGACTGGAGTAATGATGCTGAAAATTCAGCTTTGAGCACAGAAATAAATTACAATTTATTTGATATTCACAAAGAAAGCAGTTATTTTAAATTGAAATAATATTTCATAATATGTCTTTTACTGTATTTTTGATCAAATAAATTACATCCTAAGGTAACTGGTTTCAGACTAGCTTTTAAGGCACCATAATGACATGTCTCAAATGAGCTTTACTAACCAAATATTTAAAGACTACAATGCTTATTAGAAATGGAAATGTATAGATTAATTAATTTAATTCACACTGAAGGCAGCATTTTGTGTCAGGGGAGGGTTATCGGTGTTATTCAACTGAATGACAGGTTAATTAAATTTCATCTGAGGTTAGTAGATTGATTTTTTTTTTTTTTTTTACTAACCCTATAATTTCCCCACTGTTTGACAGTTTGTCGTTTTCCTTTACCGCAGGTGATGGCTGAGGCGGAGCTCCTCTCCACACCCCATAATATTCAAATCAGCGAGGTGAGCTGTGACTCGTTCCGGATCACCTGGGAAATGGGGGAGGACACATCCCGAGTGACACATTACTTCATCGACCTGAGCCGTAAAGAAGGCAGTGAGCCCAACCGCTTTAAGCACAGAGTCAGTATACACTCTTATTCTGCTGTTTAGATCTCTGCTGCGCTCCCTGTCATTCTCACAGCCCTTATTTACTGTCAAACAACCAGGACCAGTGGAATTGGTGAACTTATTACAAGGATAATCCCTTCAGAACAATCTGGGGTTAAACAAGGACACAGTAGTGAGGGCTCATGATTCACAACATTGGACCATCTTAAATTTCATTGTAGGAAAAACATTAAGACAAGATAATAAACTATTACTTTTAATAAACTCAAGCACCATAGGCACCTATTGTATACGTTGGTGTTTTTATTATTATTATTCTTCCACTTAGAACCGCTTGCGGGAGTGTTAGGAAATTTTGCGCACAGATAGAGGACAGTCTGAACTGTCACCATAGCAAATTTGGAGTGTCTAACTCAATCCCTATTACATTTTTCCTATTTTTTCTAACTCCTCCTAGACCGTTGGTCTGATTTTCTCGAATAACTTGCGAATGAATTAGACAAAAAGCACGGCAAAATGAACATGAGGCTATATCTCTGCAACGCTTTAGCATATTCTGACCAAACTTGTTGTGTTGTGACAATCATGACCTGAGGGTACCTGTACAGTTTCGGCACAGTGCCACCTAGTGGTCAGGAGATATAAAAAAATGGCTCTTTTTGCTTATAACTTCTGAAGAGTTTGGGCGAAACTGGTCTCTTTAGATCTGGTGCAACATGCAGAGTCGAGCGATACTTAATTTTCTCATATCTGCCATTTTAGGCGTCGGCTATTTTTTATTTTGTCGTACCCTGAAGGTACTCAAAAAAAGGTGGCTGCACCACCTTGTGGTCAAAAGTTATTATTAAATGTCCAAAATTCTAATAACTTTTGATTAAATTAGCCTAATGAATGAAACTGGTCTTAAAAGATTCCTTAGGTCATGCTGAGAACATGGATATCAATTTTGCCATAGTCGGCCGAACTTCCTGTCCTCCATTTTGATTTTCTTTAAAAACCTACTTTTTCGAATTCCTCTTAGACCGTTTGTCCGATTTTCACCAAACTGAACTCAGATCATCTTCAGACCACGCTGGCAAAAAGTTATGGATTTTTGTGTCAATAGACATTTTCGTATACTGCATCAAAAATGTTATGGCCTGATGCCAAAGTGACTCTAAAGGTCCTTTCACACTGGATGCGATTTTGACGCGCGAATAATTTGTGCGATGGTTTTATTTTTTGATCAGCTGTTTGTGTAATGAGTGCTTCCACACTGAACTTGAATGTGCTGTGGCGAAAAAACGTTTACTTTTTTTGCTTCGATGTCGCAACAGAAAAGGCTTCAACCAATCACATACAAGGAAACAAAGGTGACGAAATGTCCAGTTGATGTCACTAGCTATTCACTCAACATTAACCTTTGACAGGTATCGCATTTCTCATGAGATTACAGCTGTAGTTGTAGTTACAGCTGTACAACTGCAGCTGTGTTTGCCCCCTGTAGGCTACAGACAACAATAACATAACCTTTTGAGTTAAAACTTGAGTTTTTTTCTAAACCTTGTGTCCGCGACTATGGGAAGTGAATGTGTTTCGGCAGTATGACTGTGGCACTTAAATCATGTTTACATTGTGACTGAACTGGAAACATAGCTGCTCCGGATCGATTGGTTCCCTGAAGTATGTGGTTTGTCTCGTCAGATGCGGTGCTAACTTTACTGTCTCTGGAGGAGCTCCTCAAATTGTCCCACGGACATTCGAAAGTATGTGCGGAACCGGCCATGATAAAGTTTTAGCTCCTGTACAAGATTAGCATACTCCCTTTCAGACTCTCTGTTCTTTAAGACTGGGTGCACCCAAAACTTTTTTTTTTGTCTTTTAAAGAAAATGAAAAGCTTGTCTTCACTGGATGATGAGGTGTCCATGTTTTCTCAGCTGTCGGCGCGAATGTTTTGGAATGTTGGAGCTCTGAAACGTCACAGACGTCGCAAATTTGATGTGAATGGTTTTGACGCGAACTATTAGAACGTGAAATATTCGCTTTTTCGCGTCGCTTTTTCGTTACGCGTCCGGTGTGAAAGGACCTTAAGGCTGTATCTCTGCAATGCTTTGGCATATTGACACTGTGATAAAGCATGTACCACCAGCTCACTTGGGGACGTAGTGAATGTCCGTAAGATGAAAAAAAAAATTATGGCTCAGTCCGCAATGGCACTTTTGTGCAAAGTGAGATTTATTTACAGTGCCAAAAGAATATATACAGTCCAACCGTGAAGGGTATATATACAGGTGCACAAAAAAAAGAAGAAAAAAAAAACTCCAACAGCAAAATAAATAAAGAAATATATATAGTAGTATCCACAATATACCAACGGTTTAGGGTTCGCTCGAGGCACCACAGTATCACTCTTGCTTTGACTTGGTTAACAAGTCCCTAGTTTGAGTCTGGCCTCCAAACTTTGCATTGTCACCTCACTCTGACCACACCACATCAGTTTGCTCACAGCACTACCTATTGATCAAAAGTGATAAACCATTAAAATCATATTAATAATGACTAGGGCTGGGTATTGACACAAATTTCACAATTCGATTTCGATTCACAAGCTTGCATTTCGATTCGATTTCGATTCAATATTGGATATATACACTCACCTAAAGGATTATTAAGAACACCATACTAATACTGTGTTTGACCCCCTTTCGCCTTCAGAACTGCCTTAATTCTACGTGGCATTGATTCAACAAGGTGCTGAAAGCATTCTTTAGAAATGTTGGCCCATATTGATAGGATAGCATCTTGCAGTTGATGGAGATTTGTGGGATGCACATCCAGGGCACGAAGCTCCCGTTCCACCACATCCCAAAGATGCTCTATTGGGTTGAGATCTGGTGACTGTGGGGGCCATTTTAGTACAGTGAACTCATTGTCATGTTCAAGAATCCAATTTGAAATGATTCGAGCTTTGTGACATGGTGCATTATCCTGCTGGAAGTAGCCATCAGAGGATGGGTACATGGTGGTCATAAAGGGATGGACATGGTCAGAAACAATGCTCAGGTAGGCCGTGGCATTTAAACGATGCCCAATTGGCACTAAGGGGCCTAAAGTGTGCCAAGAAAACATCCCCACACCATTACACCACCACCACCAGCCTGCACAGTGGTAACAAGGCATGATGGATCCATGTTCTCATTCTGTTTACGCCAAATTCTGACTCTACCATCTGAATGTCTCAACAGAAATCGAGACTCATCAGACCAGGCAACATTTTTCCAGTCTTCAACTGTCCAATTTTGGTGAGCTCGTGCAAATTGTAGCCTCTTTTTCCTATTTGTAGTGGAGATGAGTGGTACCCGGTGGGGTCTTCTGCTGTTGTAGCCCATCCGCCTCAAGGTTGTGCGTGTTGTGGCTTCACAAATGCTTTGCTGCATACCTCGGTTGTAACGAGTGGTTATTTCAGTCAAAGTTGCTCTTCTATCAGCTTGAATCAGTCGGCCCATTCTCCTCTGACCTCTAGCATCAACAAGGCATTTTCGCCCACAGGACTGCCGCATACTGGATGTTTTCCCCTTTTCACACCATTCTTTGTAAACCCTAGAAATGGTTGTGCGTGAAAATCCCAATAACTGAGCAGATTGTGAAATACTCAGACCGGCCCGTCTGGCACCAACAACCATGCCACGCTCAAAATTGCTTAAATCACCTTTCTTTCCCATTCTGACATTCAGTTTGGAGTTCAGGAGATTGTCTTGACCAGGACCACACCCCTAAATGCATTGAAGCAACTGCCATGTGATTGGTTGATTAGATAATTGCATTAATGAGAAATTGAACAGGTGTTCCTAATAATCCTTTAGGTGAGTGTATCAGGTACAATACATAGCAGATTTTCTCAAGGAAAACAAATCTCTTTACTAAAGCTGTTGTCAGTTGTAGCCTAAAGGATACATTAGCCTACTATAATATATAAGGTAAACATTATCTGATTTGTATACAAACACTTAAATTACACTCAATTATGTTTTTTTATAATAACAAAGTTATAATTTTAACTTTACAATTACATAATCATATTTCTACTCCAATTCGTTTTTTGAAATATAAACATTTAAATGGTGGCTGTCATAACTTCTCTTGAGCTGAGCCAGAGCGATCTTTACGCCACAGCGCCAAAACAGTATAATGTTTTTGAATTTCATAATAAAATGGACGTAATTTGAAAATCTGAGACTTTGTTTCATATCAATAGTAACAAAGCACAAAGATTATTGCGATTCATTGGATGGGAGGCGTGCTACAATGCTCCGTTCATTCATAAACTGAAAACAGGATAGACTAATCGATTCTTGGGATTTAAGAATCGATATCGGTTCGTAAAAATGAGAATCGATTAAAATCGAGATAAATATATTTTTTACCCAGCCCTACTAGTGACTGTATTTATGATTTTTTCATTCTTTTTTTTAATTTTTATTAAAATAATAGTATAATGTCTTTAATTGCTCATTGTTGCATTTGGTCCCAGCATGACTTATCGTAGGCTACATTATTTGTGCTTGGCCCCTTAATTGCTGCTTGCAGCTATATTTTTAAGTTGATTTTTACTAAGCAATTGAACCCAGAACATTTAATTAACCCTTGTATTAGGTTCAAATTCTAGGTACGAATTTTATGAGGGGGGGCAAAATGATTCTAATTGGATTCAATACAATTAACTGTGAAAAACAACAACAACGCTAAAATCCGGTACAGTAAACTTTTAACATTAATACTTCTTACACATTACAAAAAACAAACATGAGAACATTTGATGTTTTAAACAACTATTTTCTAAACATTTTCACATTATGAGCCAGGTTTACTAAACAGGTAAGGTCGCAATCCCAAAAAAGTGCAGATGGGAGTGTAAAGTTCAGCACGTGATCTACTGATGACACACAAATTAAAGAACAGATGCAGCCGGTTCATTTCCATAATGACCAACACAATCTACCAGTTAGCGTCTGGTTTAAGATATGTTTTTTGCGCGGTAAATAATGGCGCAAATAGCAGTGAATTGACGAGCGCAAACCTCAGAAATCACCTTGCATGATTAATTTAAATACTCTCCTCCAGTGGTGTATACAGGGGAGGGGCCATGGGGGCACTTGCCCCCCCCCTGAAAACTGATTGGCCCCCCAGTGTGCCCCCACTGTAAATGTTCTTCTTCTTTTTTTTCAATTAGCGATTGTTGCAGCGCTAGATTTTGGTTCCGTCTTTCAGTGTTAGGACAGACCAGGTTCGATGTTAGAGGTAGATGTTTGTGTCCTTATCAAATCGCAAAAGACGCTTCGCTCATGCAATCAGCTCCGCGTCTCAGCTCACAGTGAATGAATGCGGTGAACTCCATCTGTGCATGTGCTGAGTTTAGCGTGCATTTGGGAACGTAGCGGGCACCAGTTACGCATTATATTCACATCTGCATAGTTTTACTAGATTTGTAATGTGTTTGTAAACATGTTTTTCACTAAAAATAAAAGCTTGACTGCAGTTTACATCAAAATAAACGCTCACGCATTTGTTTCCAGTTTCCAGTGCATTTGTTAATCTTTGTTTATGGCTATTACTGTCATAGGATTAATATTATAACTATTATTACTATTATGGAGTGTAAGAGTCCCCTTTAAAAGTCAATGCTTGAAGTCAACACTTTTTCTTTGCTCAATTTTCACACTGAATATGGGTTGGAGCTCTTAATTTTGAACTCTCAAAGTGCACCAGATTAATAAATTTAACATTAAAATGCAAAAAATTTTCCTCCGGGGGGGCATGACCCCGATCCCCCCTAGAGAGACAGCGGTCCACCCACAGTTTAACTAAAATATGGGAAATACTGAATGCCATTAAAAGATAATAAGGTATTAATGTTTATCATCGATTTTGAAGCTTGCTGAACTTTAAATGATTTGGATATCTACAGTTCTACATATAAAAACACAACATAAGATTGGCCCCCTCTGTATTAATTGTGGCCCCTCTTGTGCCCCCGAGTTGAAAAAATCCTAGAATCGCCCCTGCTCTCCTCAGATACATTTTGTGTCCGAAACTCCTTCAAATGCATATGCAACAAGGTCAGCCGCAAAAATAACCCTGACTATGCCTTTTCAGCGCTAATTTATCACTGCGTGTCTTTAGTAAATCCTGACAGTAGTTTTTAACGCCAAAAAAGGGTTTGTGCTGGTGCAAGCTTATAAACAGTATTGGTGTCACATTTTGATGAAGATAATGATGAGGTGAGGCAAAGTGGATCTTTTAGCAGCTTAAACATTTATTAAATAAAACAAAATAACAATATCCAATACAGAAACAAACGACAGTGTGCGTAAAACACAATGCATGGCGCTCGCAACGCCAAGATCATGGGTTCAGTTCTCAGAGAAATTAACATGCATTAACTATTAAAAATGTATGCCTTCAAAACTGTGTACATTTTTCTTTGGATAAAGTCTCTCAAATGCAAAAACGTAGCTGTAAATACTCTCAGATGGTAGCTGAGAAACTGACCATAAACCATGAAATATACGGGTCAGATTGACCCGCAAACGTAATTTCATTATTTCATATGCACATTCTACAATAATTTGCAGGCATGTTCATGACCCTAAACAGGAAAAAGTCACAAAAAACATCATAGGTTAACCAGTATTTCTGAACTCAAATTGAACCACAACATCATAAAATAGTTAAGAGACTTGCATTTTCATGTTATATTTATTTAAAGTGCGTTCTGCCTGAATAAAGGTTAAATTAAGGACAAATATGAAAAAGCAGGCAATGGAGAGGCAGATGGCATGTGAAGGAGGAGGTATAGGTGGCTGTAGGTGTGTTGGTAATGAGCACATCTGACAGGCCCTTCAGGGGCTACTGTGATGGTCACGCCACTGCTAATGCAGGAGAATGAAAAACCTGACCAAAACTGCTGTGAGCGGATAATGACTCACCAGGACATGTTTCCTCCCCAATGAGCACCTAAATCCCCAATCGCAGGCCAACCACCCCTTAATAATAACATAAAATAGGATATTGCTTTGCAAAAAAAAAAAATCCAATTTGGTACACTAGTAATTTGGGGAATCATGCACCTATATATTATTTGTTTTATTTATGTATTTAATCTTTTTTTAGGAAGACTTGCATATAAAAATCTGCAACTGCGTTCTAAAGAAGCCATTTATCCACCTTATTTTTCAACACGGAAGGTGTTTTCTGTGAACGTGCAAGACTTCCAATTTATTAGCCGCTATAGGGAAATAAGAAGAAGAATCTATCAGAGTGCAGTACCCTGTAAAACTGTTTGTGCTACAAACCAGCGTGTTTATAATAAAGACAATACATTAAAATAATATGGTAAGAAACACCAGTTTGCAATATCAAGCAGCATAATGAGCTGTTTTTTACTGATAAAAATAACTGGAAGTGAATGACACCAGAACCAGACACATTAAAATATCAAATGGCCACGCCCGTTCTTACCTAAAAAATAAGGTGGATAATCTAAAATAATTGTGTTCCCCAATCCCAGGCCAACTACCCCTTAAAAAACTAAAAAACAAAAAACATATATAAAATTAGGATATTGCTTTGCAAAAAATCTAATTTAGTACACTAGTAATTTAGGGCATCATGCATATTATTTGATTTATAATTTAAGTTTTTGTGTATTTATTTATTTGTTTATTGAGGAGAAATCCTTGCCTCTTGCACATGCTATAGCGTTTTAAAGAAACACCTTTTTTTATCTAAAATATTTGTGCCCCCCCCCAATCCAAGTCCATCCACCCCTTTAAAAACTATCCTAAAAATTAGGATATTGATTTGCAAAAAAATCCAATTTAGTACACTAGTAATCTGGGGCATCATGCACTATACTATGGATGGATGGATGGATGGATGGATGGATGGATAGATGGATAGATAGATAGATAGATAGATAGATAGATAGATAGATAGATAGATAGATAGATAGATAGACTCAACTTTTGGTTCCAAAAACAGAGGTAACTTTCAGGGTATGTAAGTAACCATGGCAACTCACTCTCTGAACATAACCTGCTCCGGAGCAGGTTAAGTTACAGGGTTAGTTTGCTTAAGAGGTATTCAGATGCGTGTTATATAATTAATAGAGTTATATTAATATATAACTAAATTTGTTATATAGTTACAGCTATATAATATACAATATTATATATTAATTCTAAAGCACTATTACAACAAGGTCATGTTTAAATGTTAATTCAATTCAAATATATTTTATTTATTTTATTGTCATCTCACACATGGATCTGCATTCAATTAATTAGCATCAAACAAACAATATAATCCTTATTCTCAGTGAATAAAGATTACTTATTAAACAAAAAGATTGAAAAAATGATTGCACAACTACCAAATAGGTGGCGATGTGCACTAAGTAGGTTATGTAAATCGCCATTAAACAAAAGAAGAAGAGGAAGTAGAATGGCGCGCTCTTTCTTAGCGTCTGTTTCCATGGTGAATCATTGATTCGTCGCTCTGTTGAGAATGTCTTGTGTGTTCACGGTTAACACACTCTGAGTTGTCTGAACTTACTCCGGGACTTGTTTTTGTAACTAGCATGCCTCGAGTAAGCAAGGTTTGGGTTAATCAACCAAGAGTTCAAGGTATACAGTTGCTGGTCATATAATTAGAATATCATCAATAAGTTGATTATTTCACTAATTCTATTCAAAAAGTGAAACTTGTATATTATATTCATTCATTACACACAGCCTGATATATTTCAAATGTTTATTTCTTTTAATTTTGATGATTATAACTGACAACTAAGGAAAATCCCAAATTCAGTATCTCAGAAAATTAGAATATTACTTAAGACCAATACAAAGAAACGATTTTTAGAAATCTTGGCCAACTGAAAAGTATGAACATGAAAAGTATGAGCATGTACAGCACTCAATACTTAGCTGGGGCTCCTTTTGCCTGAATTACTGCAGCAATGCGGCGTGGCATGGAGTCGATCAGTCTGTGGCACTGCTCAGGTGTTATGAGAGCCCAGGTTGCTCTGATAGTGGCCTTCAGCTCTTCTGCACTGTTGGGTCTGGCATATCGCATCTTCCTCTTCACAATACCCCATAGATTTTCTATGGGGTTAAGGTCAGGTGAGTTTGCTGGCCAATTAAGAACAGGGATACCATGGTCCTTAAACCAGGTACTGGATGCTTTGGCACTGTGTGCAGGTGCCAAGTCCTGTTGGAAAAGGAAATCTGTATCTCCATAAAGTTGGTCAGCAGCAGGAAGCATGAAGTCCTCTAAAACTTCCTGGTATACGGCTGCATTGACCTTGGACCTCAGAAAACACAGTGGACCAACACCAGCAGATGACATGGCACCCCAAACCATCACTGACTGTGGAAACTTTACACTGGACCTCAAGCAACGTGGATTGTGTGCCTCTCCTCTCTTCCTCCAGACTCTGGGACCCTGATTTCCAAAGGAAATGCAAAATTTACTTTCATCAGAGAACATAACTTTGGACCACTCAGCAGCAGTCCAGTCCTTTTTGTCTTTAGCCCAGGCGAGACGCTTCTGACGCTGTCTGTTGTTCAAGAGTGGCTTGACACAAGGAATGTGACAGCTGAAACCCATGTCTTGCATGCATCTGTGCGTAGTGGTTCTTGAAGCACTGACTCCAGCTGCAGTCCACTCTTTGTGAATCTCCACCACATTTTTGAATGGGTTTTGTTTCACAATCCTCTCCAGGGTGCGGTTATCCCTATTGCTTGTACACTTTTTTCTACCACATCTTTTCCTTCCCTTCGCCTCTCTATTAATGTGCTTGGACACAGAGCCTCTTTTGCAATGACCTTTTGTGTCTTGCCCTCCTTGTGCAAGGTGTCAATGGTCGTCTTTTGGACAACTGTCAAGTCAGCAGTCTTCCCCATGATTGTGTAGCCTACAGAACTAGACTGAGACCATTTAAAGGCCTTTGCAGGTGTTTTGAGTTAATTAGCCAATTAAAGTGTGGCACCAGGTGTCTTCAATATTGAACCTTTTCACAATATTCAAATTTTCTGAGATACTAAATTTGGGATTTTCCTTAGTTGTCAGTTATAATCATCAAAATTAAAAGAAATAAACATTTAAAATATATCAGTCTGTGTGTAATGAATAAATATAACATACAAGTTTCACTTTTTTAATGGAATTAGTTAAATAAATCAACTTTTTGATGATATTCTAATTATATGACCAGCACCTGTATGTGACGGTAAGTTAACCTTGCTTTCTGGAATATCCCGCTGGGCTGGGCTGGTTTGTTTTTTAATAACAACAACAACAACAACAACAACAAAAAGGACAACAACAAAAGTTCTATTTTTAGCAAATGTAAAGGCCCCTTTCACACTGAAAGTGAAATTAATAAGCCTCAGGCTGAAGGAAATGCAAATTCAAACCTTTCAGCTCTTCTGCCATTCTGGATCGCAGAAGAAAGTTCAACACTCTTACTTCAGCAATAAAAACAAACAGACACAAATGTGATGTTTATCTAAAGTCAATTTTTGCTTATTCGCATGGTTGAGTTGGATCATTGAAGGTTGGCAACAATGACATTAGTTAATAAAGTGAGATTAAATACATAAAGTATATTTGTATTTAACATATTTGATTATTGTAATATTCTGAGTTTGCATTTCACTACGATAAGCAGCTGTCAGTCAATAAATGCAAAGTAACTTTGCGCTACTTATTTGAAAAAGTAACTCCGATATTTTGTCAATTTAAAAGTAATGCGTTACTTTTTGAAATACTTTATGGAAAGCTGCCAAAATAATAAATAAATACATAAATAAATAAATATTCAAATAAATGTAAAAATACATAAATATATACATACAAAGAAAATGTAAAAAAAAATATTATACTTTTATTTCCTTATGTATAATTGTTTTTTCATTTATTTATACATTTATTTCCACATTTATTTATGTATATATGTATTTGTCTACATTTATTTATTTCCAAATGTATTTATTTATACATTTATTAATTTTCACATTTCTTTGTCTGTATGCTAATGAGGGGGGCGTGTTTTATCTCAGACATAGCAATCGAGCTCAGAGTGGCAGTGCTGAAGCTTTGTTTAATTTACGTTTTGTTTGATTTAATTCCAATTGATGACTTGTGAATAATCAGTATATAAGAGCAGCATCATTGGATTATGCATTTGAACATGTCACAAGATGTGCATGCAAAATTAGGAAACACGAATGTGAACTGAATTTGCCGTCACGTTTCAAACGCATTGATCAATATGCTTGCGTAGACTTCAGTGAAATGTGTGCTGGTTTCTCTCTGTGTTCTGAGCTGGGGGGTATTCCAGAAAGCAAGGTTAATTTACTGTCACATATACCTTGTACTCGAGGTATGCTGGTTCCAAAAACGCGTCCAGGAGTAAGTTCATACAACTCAGAGTATGTTCCCGGTTAAAGACATTCTCAACAGAGCAACGAATCGATGATTCACGATGGAAACAGACGCTAAGAAAGAACGCGCCGTTCTACTTCCTCTTCTTCTTTTGTTTAATGGCGATTTACATAACCTACTTAGTGCACATCGCCACCTATTTGGTGGTTATGCAATATTTTTTTAAATGTCTTCGTTTAATAAGTAATCTTTATTCACTGAGAATAAGGATTATATTGTTTGTTTGATGCTAATTAATTGAATGCAGATCCATGTGTGAGATGACAATAAAATAAATAATAAATATATATTTTTTGAATTGAATTAACATTTAAACATTACCTTGTTATAAATTTTTATTTAGAATTCATATATAATATTGTATATTATATAACTGAAACAAATTTGGTTATATTAATAACTCTATTAATTACATAAAACACATCTGAATACCTCTTAAGCAAACTAACCCTGGAACATGAGCCGCTCTGGAGCAGGTTATGTTCAGAGAGTGAGTTGCTATGGCTACTTACATACCCTGAAAGTTACCTCCGCTTTTGGAGTTTTTAAAGTTGAGGTTATCCGCTTACTTACTCTTAAACATACTCAGGTATGTCACATAACCTGCTTTCTGGAATATCCCCCTGGTGTGCAAGTCTCATCGACAATAAACGCAAGCTCTAATCAGCCAGGCGTTTCCTTGGTCACACCACAAGGTGTCAATGTGGCCTTAAAGCTTCAGCACTGCCACTCTGAGCTTGATTGCTATGTCTGAGGTACAACACGCCCCCTCATTAGCATACAGACAAAGAAATGTAGAAATAAATAAATGTGAAAATAAATAAATGTAGACATAAATACACATACATTAATAGATACATTGGCTGCTGTGAGACTTCAGTGTAAACGGCCACTGCTGTGATTGGCTGCTGTGAGACTTCAGTGTAAACGCCCACTGCTATGATTGGCTGCTGTGAGACTTCAGTGTAAACGCCCACTGCTGTGATTGGCTGCTGTGAGACTTCAGTGTAAATGCCCACTGCTGTGATTGGTTGCTGTGAGACTTCAGTGTAAACGCCCACTGCTGTGATTGGTTGCTGTGAGACTTCAGTGTAAATGCCCACTGCTGTGATTGGCTGCTGTGAGACTTCAGTGTAAACGCCCACTGCTGTGATCAGCTGCTGTGAGACTTCAGTGTAAATGCCCACTGCTGTGATTGGCTGCTGTGAGACTTCAGTGTAAACGCCCACTGCTGTGATCAGCTGCTGTGAGACTTCAGTGTAAATGCCCACTGCTGTGATTGGCTGCTGTGAGACTTCAGTGTAAACGCCCACTGCTGTGATTGGCTGCTGTGAGACTTCAGCGTAAACGCCCACTGCTGTGATTGGTTGCTGTGAGACTTCAGTGTAAACGCCCACTGCTGTGATTAACTGCTGTGAGACTTCAGTGTAAACGCCCACTGCTGTGATTAACTGCTGTGAGACTTCAGTGTAAACGCCCACTGCTGTGATTGGTTGCTGTGAGACTTCAGTGTAATTGCCCACTGCTGTGATTGGCTGCTGTGAGACTTCAGTGTAAACGCCCACTGCTGTGATCAGCTGCTGTGAGACTTCAGTGTAAACGCCCACTGCTATGATTGGCTGCTGTGAGACTTCAGTGTAAACGCCCACTGCTGTGATTGGCTGCTGTGAGACTTCAGTGTTATGGAATAAATAAATGTGAAAAAATACAATTATACATAAATAAGGAAATAATAGTATAAATACTAATACTATAAGTAATTTTTTTTACATTTCTTTGTATATTTGTTTTGTTTAGTTTTTTTTACATTTCTTCATATATTTATTTATTATTTTGGCAGCTTTGGAATTCCATATTACTTTACTAGTTACTTGAAAAAGTAATCTGATTACTTTACTCGCATTACTTGTAATGTGTTACCTACAACACTGGAACTGAATAAATGTATAACTTTGTTGTGTTCAGTTTTTCGTATACTTACTGACAAAATGAAGCTATATAACGTAGGAGTATTGCTAGTGCAAGTATCTCTTTTGCACGCATTGGTCGCCAAAAATATACTGCTGCTAAATGCTGCTGAAATAACATTGATTTTGCCAGGGCTCTAATACTCCATTTGCGAGTGAAAGGAAAGGACTTGCTAAGGGTTGCTATGGTTATTATGCCCCTCTGAGCATTTCATAATTGCTTCAGCTTGTCAGAAACTCGAGCCTCCACAACAAGACTAATTAGCTGTAATAGAGCTCTTATATGTGAGAGGAAATACGTTACGCTTTAGTGAAGTTTAAAAAGTCTTTCACCTTTGAGAGAGAAGTTGTCACACAGAAAATAGGCGTAAAATGACCACACTGGATGTTACATCCGCAGATGTTATCTTCTCATAAATCTTACTATTGTTTCACTGCTTAGACTGCATGCATTATTATCAGGCATTTAGTGTTTCCCATGATTCTTTTTAAAGATAGACAGAAAATGTTTTAATTACAAACTTTATTTTGTATCGACACTATAAATAAATTATTACACAAATACTGTAGATTAGAAATCATTTTTTTTCCCTCCGCTTTAAAATAATAAACAAATGACTGTTAAATTATATACAACAATTAACAAATACTTTGGCCTGTAAAGATACTTCTTTTCAGTGCCTTTCATATATACAATAATCAATTTCTTGATTTGTTGTTGGCAATATTTCAGTCTCTTTGAATGATGCCGACTTCTTCCAGAAAATTACTCATTTATAGTTGACTTTCAGTTCATTGTCAACTCAAAAACATCCGGTTAGCCTGTTAATATATTATTTATATGCTATAATAGTATTTATTAATATTTTTAAGCTTTTGTTTATATTTTTTTCGGTTTTTCCTTTTAATTTTAGTTTGTTTTAATATTTTTTTATGTGCTTTTGCCATTTTTATTAGTTTTTGTTCGTAAAGAAGTCATGAACTGAATTTTTCTTTATTTTATAATGTTTCCTGTGGTGCACTTGCATTTAAAAAAAAAAAACCCAAAACGATTTATAATGTTAGTATGATTTTTACATTAAAAAATTGTCATAATTTAGAAATATAAGGCATTTTTCCTCCCCTGATTTTGTCCTCTGATTTGAACGCTCTGTTTGAAGGGCCGTGTCTACTGTGAGACTTCAGTGTAAACGCCCACTGCTGTGATTGGCTGCTGTGAGACTTCAGCGTAAACGGCCACTGCTGTGATTGGCTGCTGTGAGACTTCAGCGTAAACGGCCACTGCTGTGATTGGCTGCTTTGAGACTTCAGCGTAAACGGCCACTGCTGTGATTGGCTGCTGTGAGACCTCAGTGTAAACGCCCACTGCTGTGATTGGCTGCTGTGAGACTTCAGTGTAAACGCCCACTGCTGTGATTGGCTGCTGTGAGACTTCAGTGTAAATGCCCACTGCTGTGATTGGCTGCTGTGAGACTTCAGCGTAAACGGCCACTGCTGTGATTGGCTGCTGTGAGACTTCAGTGTAAACGGCCACTGCTGTGATTGGCTGCTGTGAGACTTCAGCGTAAACGGCCACTGCTGTGATTGGCTGCTGTGAGACTTCAGTGTAAACGCCCACTGCTGTGATTGGCTGCTGTGAGACTTCAGTGTAAACGCCCACTGCTGTGATTGGCTGCTGTGAGACTTCAGTGTAAACGCCCACTGCTGTGATTGGTTGCTGTGAGACTTCAGTGTAAACGCCCACTGCTGTGATTGGTTGCTGTGAGACTTCAGTGTAAACGCCCACTGCTGTGATTGGTTGCTGTGAGACTTCAGTGTAAATGATATTTTTAGTCCAGTGATCCTGTATCTCTCTTCTCTTCTCTTCTCTTCTCTTCTCTTCTCTTCTCTTCTCACTAACGTGCCAGTGGGTGGGTAGGATGATGTAGAAGGCGGCGTTGATTTGATTCTAGTTATAATTTAACAAAATCTAAATGAGTCATTTTCTGAGCTTGGATTCAATAAAAGCTGTTTTTGGACTAACAAGGAAGTTTTAAGTTCTGAAACTTACAGGATGTTTTTATAGTACAATGACATCTTACATGTCAAAAGATCAAGGAAAATTAGATTTCTGCTTCGGCTCTGTGTGAAATTTTTCTCTTTTTACGGATATAACGAGACGCGCACAGGCGAGTGACGTATGTGTGCAATTTCCCATAAAAACTATCCTGACTGGTCTAAAATATAAACACTTATAACGAGCTTACCATAGGGAATCAGACAAAAAACATGTTTAGGAAGAAGGTTTAATGATGTATTGATGTATTAAATTGTGTTAATTTTAAAGAAAAAATGTGTACCTTAAATATTTCTATTTAGCTTTAATTATTTTTCAGTTTTAGTATTTATTATTTTAACTTTTATTTCAATTAAGAAAACTATTTTAAATAGCTCTATTTTTGTTTTAGATAACAATATCAACACTGTAACTAGTTCATCAGTTATGAGCTGACTTGCTAGTGACTGACCTGAACTGGTTCCCTGTTTCCATTAATGATCTAGTCATAGTGGATGATCAAGAGTCCCTGTCATCTCAATTGCCCATAAAACCTCTGAAAAGTCTTTCTTGAAGTATTTCTTGTCCAATATTGATGTTTCAGCTTGTGGTTCTTATTAAATGAGAGTCGTGTTTCAGCTTTTGTCACCTCCTGCTCAGGGTAAGTTACAGTTCTGTTGGCTCAGGAGGCTAGAGGGTTCCTTCACAATTCATTCTTGACAAGCCGTTTTGCACCTTTTCTTCTCAACACGCTTTTTTTAAACCCAGCTGACTGAACAGATTTTAAAAGTCATTCCCTACAGAAACTCACACAGAAACATGTGCCTTGTTGCTAGGAGACGCACAATAAATGAAAACAATGTGTTCTGAAATTGATTCAAAATATCAAACATGTTTGACCTCCTCTGGCTGGATGGAATCATAGTCTGAAGCTGAAAAAATGTGAGTCTTTGCTCATCATACACTCTCTGTCAACTCAAATCTGACTTGATTATTATACTTAGTAATTATTCAGATATTTGGCTTCTCAAACAAGAACAAATGTAGGGCGGGGCTTGATTTTGTCTGGGGAATTGATTGAATGGTTGTGGTTAGCTATTGGTGGATCTCATGTGAAGTTGCCCCGCCCTCGTCATCAGAGAAGAGAAAAGAGGAAGGGAGGAGAAGAGGGATGGGAAGTTATTCTGATTAAGGGGGTCATGGACTGTATTGTTTTATGTTTGCTGGGTGCACTTAAAATGTTAATATGATTTTTTTTAATCAAAAATTGTCATAATTTAGAAATAAAGGGCATTTTTCCTACCCTGATTTTAGCCTCTGGTTTGAATGCTCTGTTTGAAGGGGTGTGTCTGCTGTGAGACTTCAGTGTAAACGCCCACTGCTGTGATTGGCTGCTGTGAGACTTCAGTGTAAATGCCCACTGCTGTGATTGGCTACTGTGAGACTTCAGTGTAAACGGCCACTGCTGTGATTGGCTGCTGTGAGACTTCAGTGTAAACGCAGTGCATTCGGAAAATATTCACAGCTCTTAACCTTTTCCACATTTTATTTTACAGGCTTATTCCAAAATGGATTAAATTAATTATTTTTTCCTCAATTCTACAAACAATACCCCATAATGACAATATGAAAGAAGTTTGTTTGAAATCTTTGCAAATTTATTAAAAATAAAAAATGAAAAAAAATCACATGTACATAAGTATTCACAGCCTTTGCTCAATACTTTGTTGAAGCCCCTTTGGCACCAATTACAGCCTCAAGTCTTTTTGAGGATGATGCTAGAAGCACACCTATTTTTGGGCAGTTGGAGCGTCGGTGCACAGCCATTTTCAGATCTCTCCAGAGATGTTCAATGTTGTCCTGTAGCCACTCCTTTGTTATCGTGGCTGTATGCTTAGGGTCATTGTCCTGTTGGAAGATGAACCTTCGCCCCAGTTTGAGGTCCAGAGCGCTCTGGAGCAGGTTTTCATCAAGGATGTCTCTGTACATTGCTGCATTCATCTTTCCCTCGATCCTGACTCGTCTCCCAGTTCCTGCCGCTAAAAAACATCCCCACAGCATGATGCTGCCACCACCATGCTTCACTGTAGGGATGATATTGGCCAGGTGATGAGCGGTGCCTGGTTTCCTCCAGGCATGACGCTTGCCATTCAGGCCCAAGAGTTCAATCTTTGTTTCATCAGACCAATTTTGTTTCTCATGGTCTGAGAGTCCTTCAGTTGCCTTTTGGCAAACGCGGGCTGTCATGTGCCTTTTACTAATGAATGGCTTACGTCTGGCCACTCTACCATACAGACCTGATTGATGGAGTGCTGCAGAGATGGTTGTTCTTCTGGAAGGTTCTCCTCTCTCCACAGAGAAATGCTGGAGATCTATCAGAGTGACCATCGGGTTCATTGGGACCTTCAGTGCTGCAGAAATGTTTCTGTACCCTTCCCCAGATCTGTGCCTCAATACAATCTTGTCTCGGAGGTCTACAAACAATTCCTTGGACTTCATGGCTTGGTTTGTGCTCTGATATGCACTGTTAGCTGTGGGACCTTATATAGACAGGTGTGTGCCTTTCCAAATCATGTCGAATCAACTGAATTTACCACAGCTGGACTCCAATCAAGTTGTAGAAACATCTCAAGGATGATCAGTGGAAACAGGATGCACCTGAGCTCAATTTTGAGTGTCATGGCAAAGGCTGTGAATACTTATGTACATGTGATTTTTTTCGTTTTTTTATTTTTAATACATTTTAAAGATTTCAAACAAACTTCTTTCACATTGTCATTACGGGGTATTGTTTGTAAAATTGAGGGGAAAAAATAATGAATTTAATCCAAATAAGGCTGTAACATAACAAAATGTGGAAAAAGTGAAGCGCTCTGAAAACTTTCCGGATGCACTGTACGTGTTGTGGCATTACTGTCGAGTCCATATCGTAAAAGTCTGTTTGCAAAGCCTGCGCTGAAATTGTGACTGATTTACCAAAGAATCCACACTGAAATGTAGCGAATACAAATAAATAATGCTCACTGACACATTCACATTGTTGAAAATAAATAAGCACATTCCTAGCATTAGGATCCTTTGGAAGGTAATGTTATTTTTAGTCCAGTGATCCTGTATCGCTCTTCTCTCCTCGTCATCTCACTAACATGCAAGTGGGCGGGGCCAAAGTTGTGATGATGAAGTAGGTGTTGATCTTTTGCAGAGGCGGTCTTTCACCTAATAAGTCGCTGGGCTTGGTTACAATAAAAGCTGTTTTTGGACTAGAAAGGAAGTTTTCAGTTCTGAAACTTACAGGATATTCTTATAGTATGATGACCTCTTATATGTCCTAACCTTTTAAAAAAATGTATGAGGGCACATAAATTAAAAAAAAAAATTAAATAATGATGTGCATGGATAAAGTATTTATAATAAATGCTGCAATATTCCATAAAAACAAGAATTGTCCAATTTGATTTCATGGTGACTTCAAGGCTGCAGGGGTTCAACAAACCAAAAAAAGTCAAGCATTGAAAACCAGTGGTTGGTTATTCTTCTCTTGAAAGCTGAACAAAAACCCTGTAGGCCAACAAATCTGATGGCGCCCTCTGGTGTTTGGCTTTTCAGGATGTTCCCACTAAGCTAGTGGCGAAAGCAGTACCTTTGCCAATGGCTGTGAGAGGCCACTGGTTCCTGAGCCCTCGAACGGACTACTGTGTCGCTGTGCAGACCGCTATCAGACAGCCTGACGGAGACTACCAAGTGTCTGAATGGAGCCAAGTGGTGGAGTTCTGCACTGGGGGTAAGCAGAGGCGGAGTAACAGAGGTTTTGTGTATATTAATATTAGTGTATTAATGTTGTGTTAAAATACTTTAATCTATCCCAGCTTAATATGCAGAGACAACTGTAAATAAGACATTAAAAAGAGTAAAAACTGTGACTCAAATCATTGGTCTGTTTGTTTGAGCAGCCCAGCACAGCAACGGGCTCAACCAATAGCGTGAGTTTGGGGGAGGGGCTAAGTTTGTCCAACCAATGGCAAACACCTGAAGTGCTTGGGAAACCTGTTCAGAAACCATCATAATTTCTGCAACTCTAGAGGCATAGAAATTACACACTGCAGCAGATGGGGGTTTAGTAATGGTAGCAGAATAATAATAATAATTGAATATTTAAATCTTGACTTGACATCGTTTATCTTATCTTAACATAATTGTCATAACACACGTTTGTCATGGGTACTAATGCTGAAAAAAGAACAAATGTACAAATAAAAAACATTTTGTTTCTTATCGTTGACTGCATATTGTGTTCAGATAGAAGACACTACCAATAGTGACACCTCTTTCTTTTTCTTGACTTCAAAGTCATGTTATTCATATCAGAAGCACTTATGTTATGCTCATGAATCATGGTTGTTAATGGGTTGTTTTCTGTAGATTATGCCATGGATCATCTCCAGCAGCTGTTGGATAAAGCTCAGGCCGCTGCTGGGAGGCCGCTCAGGTTCTCCGTGTTCTACCGCAATCAGAATCCCGAATACTTCCATTACGTGAGGTCAGTGTCATCTGTCATCCCCAGTCTCTACTGCTTTCTACATAAATCTTTCCTTGACAGCTCTAAGACTGCATTGATTTTTGATCTGCTGCGAGTCTTCGTGATTTGAGAATACTCAAAATTAATCGAAACCGACTACATTTATTTTATTCATTCACGGTCCTGGTCTTGTTGTGCACGATTCTTCACCTTTTTAAGCAATCTTAGAGGCTATGTTTTGTATGGAAGCTTGTTTCCGCACACAGAATAAAACATTTTAAAAGATAATTGCGACTTTTTATTTTACAATTTTGACTTTATATCACGCAATTCTGAGAAAAAAAGTCACAATTACCTTTTTTATTTGTTTTATTCTGTGGCAGAAACAAATATAAAACTTTACTTTAGAAAGACTGTCAGAAGAGAGAGAAGTTCCAGATTGTCTAGATATGGCTATGGCATCTACCAGCAAGGGCTAACAGGGCCATGCTAACTAGCTTAGCTAGACCTTAAAGGAACACGCTGACTTTTTGGGACTTTAGCTTATTCACCGTATCCCCCAGAGTTTGATAAGTCCATACATACCATTTTTATCTCCGTGCGTGCCATAACTTTGTCTGACGCACCCACCGCTAGCCTAGCTTAGCACAAAGACTGGAGGTAAATGGCTCCAGCTAGCCTACTGCTCAATAAGTGACAAAATAACGCCAACATTTTCCTATATATATGTTGGGATGTGTATAGTTACATTGTGTACTAAGACGACGGAAAATTAAAAGTTGCAATTTTCTAGACCGATATGACTAGGGACTATACTCTCATTCCTGCGTAATAATCCAGGAACTTTGCTGCCGTACTATGGGTCAGACAGACAGAGTTATGGCACGCACAGAGATAAAAATGGTATGTATGGACTTATCTGACTCTGGGGGATACGGTGAATAAGCTAAAGTCGGCGTGTTCCTTTAAACCTCTCTCCTTGCCATTGACCGAATTGTCCAGCAATCCCTTTTTTCACTGTTATACAGTAGGGGGCACTGTTACGCATCTTCTGAACGAATACAGAATCTCCAGATCAAAACACAGGTGAAGAAGAAGCAGAAACAAGCGATAGAAGCATTGCTTACGCACATGTAAAATAACGCAATCATCAACATTAAACAGCATATAAATCAAAACTGCCTAATGTTACTGAATGAAATGTGGACGCAGGACGAGCTACAGGACTGTGAAGCTTTGAGGTGTTGATGGACTCCATCTACTCCATTTGTGTTTGATCATCGTTCTGAACAGTCTTTGAAAAAAATTAAGATTTTCTCTTTTTTTTCAAAATGTTGCTTTTTTTATAATTGTTTTGTTCAAAAGCAGAGGCTCTGTTCTTTCTTTTGATATATTGCATGTTCAGATATTCATACAACAAAACATTCTGAAAATAAAATGATAAAAAATTGCTGGCGCTGGCGGGGAAAGAGTTAAAAAGTTCAGGTCTGGCTTCATTCTTCCACTTTTCACAATCTAATCAATTCCCCATGTCTAAAGGGTCGTTCACACCAAAGATGATAACTATATAAATAAATATAACTATGAAGTTTTAATAACCATTATTATTGAGCATGAGGAAGTCCACACCACAACTATAACGCCTTCAGAATGATATTTTCCAGCTGACATTGATTGAACATTGATTGGTGTGAACGTTAATATAGTTATCATTGTTATCATTTTTGGTGTAAACGGCCTTAAAACGAAGAGCTGTCCTTAATTTTTTCACATTGAATATCCTGTTTTAGAGTAGAAGGGGTTGCGAATGCAAGTTGCTATGAAATCGAAGCAGCGACAGATATTTCCTTCTGTATTATGACGAACATCTGAGTGAAAGGAATTATCAAACAAAAAGAAGAAAAATTCAGAAGGCATATCTGAATGCTTCACTGGAAGATTGAGAAACACATGCACAATAACATGCATTCGGTAAGATTGCATTTGTCGACATTTATTATTCAGTGTTGGATGATTGATTATTCTGCATGTCTCTACATAGATCAGAGTGTGGCGGTGCAATGCTCCCATCTTTCAAAGACAACAGTGGAAGTCACGGCTCCCCCATCAACGGAAAGCTACGTGGCGTCTTCCTCAGCTGCAACACTGAGTTTGACACAGGCCTCCCTCCCAAAGACTCCCCGTACGGCGCTCTGCGCTTCCAAATTTCTGCCGAACATCTCCTCAACCCGAGTACAAACCTCTACTTCGCTGACTTCTACTGCATGTACACAGCTTACCACTATGTAGTGCTGGTGCTGGCCCCTGCCGGATCGGAGGGGGATGACTTTTGCAAGAGCCGTCTTCCACGACTGGACCTAACAACCAATCCCTTCCTGACGTACACGGCCGGAGACGTACCCGTGTTCTGTCATGCCAGCGATGTGATTCTGGAGGTGTTGTTTACAGAGCCCTTGCTTCTGGAGCACGGCATCCTGGCTCAGATCAGCGGCCGTCCCCAGCTCATGAGCCTTTCCACTGCCAACGCCAAAAAAGACCCGAGCTGTAAGGTGTGCAATATCAGCGTGGGACGCTGAGCTGAGGATGCAAGCCGTCATAGGAAGTGCAACCAGAAAAATGGACCACCTCACTGGCTGTGGTTTGGAAATAGACGTTCTCATCAGAATCCGAAACATTCACACTGTGGGATTTGTTTTAGAACATGCCAAAGCAGGGTTCCCATGGGTACTTGAAATCTTTGAAAGTTTGTGAATCTGAAGAAAGAAAAAAAAAGTTTCAAGTTTTTGAAAATTAACATAGATACAGGTCCTTGAAAGTGCTTGAATTTATTTTGTGCAAGTAGTTTTCTGGAAAAAATTCCATATTATTGCCCCGGCCTGCTAATGTGTTATTTCGCCAACACTTCGTGGCCTATGCATACTATTGATTTACGTTAGGTACATGCAGTTACGCGTTACGTTAAGTGTTTCCCGCGTGAGGTACTTTGTGTTGTACGTTGCCATGACGTTTACGCTCGCACGAAACTACTACGTGGTACCTCAACGTTTTCAGTGCTTACACCGAACCCAGATATGTTCAGTCAATGACTGTATATTGTGTTCAATAAACATAAAACATTTGTGATAATCTGTTGCCCAAATATTTTATTTAATGTAATGTTGAATTGATTTGCTTGTTAAGATAATGTAAACCCATGAGGCAAGAAAAACTTAAAAGCATATTCATATATCTTAAAACTTCTGGTTACATGAGCCTAAGCTCTTTTCAGTAAAATCCATGCAAAAGTTAATATCAGATCATATTAGAATACAGTATAGGATGTACCGAATATTCCTCAGTTTAATTTTATATGGCCCAATTTTTTTGCATAGTTGTGTTTGACACATAAAAACTGTAACAATGTATCTTACAAGGTAACACGATGTAACCTTGCTCTCACTTGAAATGTGTCCCCACATTAAGTCCTTGAATTTGAGGGTATTGGACCTAGAAAGTCCTTGAAAGGTCCTTGAATTTGAAGTTAACCAAGGTGCGGGAACCCTGCAAAGGCTTTCACAAAAAGAGGAAAGAATAAATAAGAAGAAGATGAGCACTGAATGAGGTCATGGTCTGATAGTCTAGCCACTAGCCGTAAGGCCTTTGAGTCAACCCTTCAGATCTTAAAGGGACAGTTCACCCAAAAATGTTTCATCATTTACTCACCAGCATGTCTTTTAAAACCCGTATTACAAACAGGAGAAAAAGCAACAGAAAAGTGCTCCATGTGACTAGTGTGATGTATTGAAAGCCATATGATATCGTGTGTGTCAGCTTCAGCTATAAATCCACTTCCTTAACCCTCATCCGTCCCTCGCACTCTGTAACAAATCAGTCCCTCGCGGGTCAAAATGACCCGAAGCCTTAAAATTATACTTTTTTTTTTGGTCCAGAAAGCTTATATAATTTTATTTTTATATTTTTTGGTTACACTTTATTTTAAGGTGTCATTGTTGCGGTGTAATTATATATTTAAGTACTGAGTAATATTAAATAACTATGTACTTACTATAGGGTTAGGGTTTGGTTGAGGGTTAGTTGCATGTAATTTACTGTTATTACTATGGTAAGTACATGTAACATATGTAACAAGGACACTGTAAAATAAAGTGTTACCTATTTTTTCTATTTTAATGCAATGTTTTTGGAGATTTTTTTATTTTTTTTTACCTTTAAATTACTAGATTTTATCAATAAATAATATAATTTAAGCACATTCTTTCAACTTAAATTCAAAATATATTAACATTTCATGCGTAACCCTGTTAATTCAGCTCAGAATATCTAACATTGAGTGTCTCTGCCGACCTCTTGTGGAAAAAAAATAATATAACATATTATTATTTCATGACTCTTGCCACTAGATGGCTCTATATGGAGCAAATGAGCTGTTCCGCTGGGTCCTAAAGTCAGTTCTTGAGTTTATCTCTTCAGTATGCATTCAGATACACATGTAGACATTATAAAATACTTTTTTTTGGTAAAGTAAATTTTTTTTTGTTTTTCTATGTGTACTGAAGGATTCCTCGCATTCATTCCTAGGGGGGTCAAATTGAGGGACTGATTTGTTACTTTTTTTTATTTCAATCACATAAACTCCTCGGATCCAGTAAATTTTTTGTGTCTGTTCGTGGTTCAAGTGTGAAAAAAGTCCTGAGGTCTTGGACTACTCCGATAAACACTCAATTTTTACATTTTTTCCAAAAAATAATTTCGGGTTAAAATGACCCGAGGGACGGATGAGGGTCAGTTCACCCAAAAATGATCCCATAATTTACTCATCCTGAAGCCATCCTAGGTGTATATGACTTTATTCTTTCAGCCAAACAAAATTAAATAATATCCTGGTTCTTCCCAGCTTTATAATGGGAGTGATTTTTTTAATATAACTCTGATTGTGTTTGGCTGAAAGAAGAAAGTCATACATACCTAGGATGGCTTGAGGGTGAGTAAATTATGGGATCATTTTCATTTTGGGGTGAACTATCCCTTTAAGATTAATCATGTATAAATCATGTTTAATGAATTATGTAAGTGATTCTCTTTATTTTTATATCACGTTATCTGGTTTGGAATCACCTGTAATCAATATGTAATCAATCTTTGTGTCTGTTGAAACATATAAATGTTAAATTAACTGTCAGAATGCTTTAACAAATAAATAAATGAATAAAACACTTCTGAGATCCTGCTTCCACTTCTGCAGGTTGTCTGTCTGTGTGAGAATGAGCGTGGTACATTCACTTATCTTTGCTTCTGAGTCACATGTCAAACAGTGGCCGAGCATGACCTTTCAGTTTTTGGGTGCCAGTGAGAAAGCCTGGGCTGATTCAAGCTCCATAAATTCAATAAAGCATATAAAAAAAAATGGATGGAAAACAGCCTGAAATTGTTCATGAAATATTAAGTTAAAAAAATTTTTTTTAAAGTAATGTCATTGTATATTCCAAATCATGGATGTGGCCTCTATGGTAATATTTGATAATTGAGAGCGTCTGCATGTAATACGTAATCTGATCAAGATTATGATTATGAACAGGCCATTTATAATCAGTCTGAACAAACACTGATCTCTCTGTCTGTCTGCTGATAAGAGCAGGATTTAGCAACGCCCTTAAAACTCTCACATAAATGAGATCAATTACAGCGGCACCTCTCATTTTCCCTTCCAGCAGGGATGATTTCATTATGCGAGGCAATTAACATGCAGTGTGAGATCAAAAACAATCTCTCAACACGCGTAAACATCTTTTTCTGATCAAGGGTTCTCATGTGTCAGTCCAAAGGCCTATGTCAGGTACCAATCCATGGAATTAAGATTAAAATGGATTAGTGACCAAGCCAAAAACGTCCTGGGATTTGATTGCACCTCCTTGAGGAATACAGGTTCAAAATTAAATTATGTTTTAGCTGGACATTTATAACCCAATTAGATATCTCAAACCAGGGCCGTAACCACCATAGACATTGAGGGGGACAAGTCCCCCCGAATAATTAGAAATGGCCAAATTGTCCCCCCAATATTTGATATTGTTGATGCTGCTGTGCTGTACTCTATTACACACCGCTCTGTTTGTTGCTAGGATGACAAAAGTAAAATGTTGTGTACAATGAGTGAGATGGCCAATCAAATTAAAGAAGGCGGGGCTTACTGTTAGTGCGAATTCCAACGCGACACTTTAGTTATATTAGTGAAAGAGTGCATCGTAAGATATAAGTAGCTAAACATTTAATATCTGACAACTGTTTTACAATAAAAACGTTCATCGACCAACAGTAATATCAAGTGACGCAAACTATTTTACATTTTTTATAAAATTTCCCCATTTTGAATTGAATGACATATGACATTTATGTAAATCATAACTGAATTTGACGTGACGAAACGTTTTGCAGACGAAAATAAGAGTGAATGTGTGCATATTTAAAAATATATATTATTTGCAAATAGTTTACTTTATAACTACAATAGAACTGGAACTTTTACCATTTTATTTCTTTTTTATTTCCTTAAATCCCTATTAATCCTAAAAGGAATTTAATTCCTTTAAATAAACCAATAAGACCAATATCCCCCCCCCCCTCCCCCCTCCCCACGCAAAACCAAAACAACTTTTGTCCCCCAAAAAATGTCTAAGACATGGTTACGGCCTTGTCCCAAATGGAAAAATAGTTTATCTCAGAAAAAGTTATTGACTGTAGAAAGCTTGTCTGAGATAAATATAACAGTAAGAGATCACCAATCATTAAGACTATAGGAGGAAGCCAGGTGTATATTACTAAAATACTTACCATAAAAACATATAAAGGGGTCCTATAATGCCCTGTTCACAAGATGAAATATAAGCTGTCTCCAGAATGTGTCTGTGAAGTTTCAGCTCAAAACACAGATTGTTTATTATAGGATGTTTTGAAAGCCCCTATTCGGGTTTTCATGTGTGTCTCTTTAAATGCAAACGAGCTGCTGCTCCCCGCCCCCTTTTCAGAATAGGGCGGAGCCTAAACGACAACAGCTGGAGTGTGGAAAACCTCACAAAAAACGAGTACAATTTGCAAAGATGGATGAATACCAACTGTTTGACCAACTTAATTGTCAGCACATTTAAGGGTTAAAAACAACAAGCTCTGGTCTGTGAATACAGTAAGAGACAATGGTAGCTTTAGCCACATTAGCACATTCAGAAAGGCCATTTGCAAACACACATTATTAAGTGCAGTACTTGTGTGTTCTGTGAAGTTGGATCATGAAGGGTTGGATTTGATCTTTCTTTGAGAAGCAAATCCTGCGTTTACTGACCCTCCTTTGCAAAGCAGTCCAGTGTACAATGATTCACACAAAAACATACGAATAATGAAATGAATCCACTGCATCCTCAATGGCTCAGATAAATAGATAGAGACATTTTATAACTAACTGCTCTAGCGAGGGTATAAATATGGCGGACTGTGTAACAGAAATAACAGTGTTTCAACGCCAAGGTAACAACACTACCACAACAACTCAGCTCAACATAACCTCGCCCCCTTTGATGCGTGTTCCCGGGGGCGGGGTCTATGTAAATTTTAGATTTAGTGATGTCACTAACCCGCGAAGAAGCTCGTTGTAGTCCCTACCAGCCGTTTGTTGTAGTCCTTAAAAAGCAATTTTCTCCCTTTGTTTTCAACTTTTTGTTGTTAATGCTCAATTATCCACAGGTTTAATAAACATATTAGTGCAAAATAAATCTTACATTTATTTGATATAATTAAAAAAAAATCATAAAAATACATTATCCACAGTATGCAAAGCTTTATTAAACATTCCCACAATATATTTATAAACATTTGTTAATTTACACAATCATAAAAAATATCACAATCATGGAATTTTCAAAAAAAAATATTTCTGGAAACACTGAAAACCGTGATAATGGCACAGCATTTCGGTCAGTTCTGTGCTAAACGGGTCAAAGTGCAAAGTTGTGCAGACACAGTGAAGCTGTCATTCACTGGACAACAGCAGATTCAGCGCCACACACATAAATACAGTAGTTTTTGCCATTATTATTGTCCCATTCAGTGACACCGAACGCAGCCGGTAAGTAGGAGGCACAGAACTCGATGCGCTCGCGCGGGTCTAATCGTTCGGGAACGCTGATGTTAAACTCAAACACGTCAGTCCCAGGTTCCCCATAACACTGATCCAGGTACGTACACGGTACGTCCAGGTAACTGCGCCAGGAGTCGAAAGTAATCCGGATGTGTACCGCTTTCTCAAAGCAGACATTCTTGACGCGCACAGTTCCCAGAATGCAGCGCTTGCTGACGTCACAGTTCTCCACCAGCACCATGTGATCTTGAAGCCGGCTTCTGAACGCCTGAAAATCTCTGCAGGGCTGCTCGAACCCCAGACTCAACCCCAAAGTCTTCTGAGCAGGCTCTGTGGAGCAGCTCAACTTCTTCAGCCGGGGTATTTTCAGCAGTTCTCGCGGGATTTTGTCCTCTTTCTCGGAGAACAGGCGCACTGTGATGAGCGAAAGGCCTTTGGCGTCGGCGAACGCGACGCGTTTCTCCCTGCGGCCGCTCTTGATGAGGCCTGAGTGTCTGTACTCAAACAGCGGCTGAGGGGAGATGCAGGGCCGCAGGGGTTTGGGAGAAGACACCGCAAGCAGGTGGTTGATGTGAGGAGCACCTCTGCACCTGAAGCCCACAGCCACATCCACAGATCTCACGGAGACAGGAGGGCCGAACCGCGACATCACACTGGAGTGGGAAAAATGGGATAAAATTATGATTTGCAGGATTCGCTTTACTTTTGAATCAGGGCTTGACATTAACTTTTTTGCTCTCCAGCCACTGTGGCTAGTGGTTTTCTAAAGTCACTAGCCACTCAGCATTTTCACTAGCCAACATTTTGACATCGATACCATTGGGGAAAACTGCCATATAGATATTATATTAATATTATCTTATAATTTAGGAGCAAATTTATTAGGCTGCTGTCACTTTAAGACCTGACGCACGGATCCATTATACTGTTACACATGCGTTTTCTCTCTGAACTGTTTACGTTCACTTCAAACAGAACTGTGTTTGCGTGAATACTTGCCAAGACCGGCATTTTGACATGATTTTGTGTGTATTTGACTGTTTAAAGCACAATAAGCAGTGAAAATGAACTAAATTTAGTACTAAGAGGAGGCTTTATGTGTGCACACAAAATCTGCAGGAATGAGTAAAATTATGCACAATCCCACGACGAAATTCAAGCCCTGTAACAGCAACAATATTGAAAGCAATATTGAGCAAATGAAGCGAGTGAGTGAGAGAGGAGGGTGTGTGTGTCACTCGCTGTCGGAGAGATGAGGAAGAGACGCTGGTATCGTGTGTCTATTCTGAGGGAAATGAGTATTGGAAGCGTTTCAGATATTTCAGTATCGATATGTATCGGAAAATTTCCATGAGATAAGGGACAAAATGTCCTACATACAAAAGCCTGCATTGTGTTAAAAATAAGAAATGTACAAAAGTTACATCTAAAGGAAATCTGTAAACTCAGGGCATTCATTGCTTATTTTTTAAATTAAATTAGTATTACCTTAAAGGGATAGTTCACCTAAAAATGAAATTCTGACACTCACCCTCATGTTGTTCCAAACCTGTAAGACATCTGAGAAATTTCTGTCCCTCCATTGACAGCTATGCAACTGACACATTGACGCTTCAAAAAGTTCATAATGAGGTTCATTCTCGTGTTACGCAGACGTTTGAGCTTCAGCAAGAACCAATGAGGTTCATTCCTGTGTTACGCAGACGTTTGAGCTTCAGCAAGAACCAATGAGGTTCATTCTCGTGTTACGCATCACGTTTGAGCTTCAGCAAGAACCAATGAGGTTCATTCCTGTGTTACGCAGACGTTTGAGCTTCAGCAAGAACCAATGAGGTTTATTCTCGTGTTACGCATCACGTTTGAGCTTCAGCAAGAACCAATGAGGTTCATTCCTGTGTTACGCAGACGTTTGAGCTTCAGCAAGAACCAATGAGGTTCATTCTTGTGTTACGCATCACGTTTGAGCTTCAGCAAGAACCAATGAGGTTCATTCCTGTGTTACGCAGACGTTTGAGCTTCAACAAGAACCAATGAGGTTCATTCTCGTGTTACGCATCACGTTTGAGCTTCAGCAAGAACCAATGAGGTTCATTCTCGTGTTACGCAGACGTTTGAGCTTCAGCAAGAACCAATGACGTTCATTCTCGTGTTACGCAGACGTTTGAGCTTCAGCAAGAACCAATGAGGTTCATTCCTGTGTTACGCAGACGTTTGAGCTTCAGCAAGAACCAATGAGGTTCATTCTCGTGTTACGCAGACGTTTGAGCTTCAGCAAGAACCAATGAGGTTCATTCCTGTGTTACGCAGCACGTTTGAGCTTCAGCAAGAACCAATGAGGTTCATTCTCGTGTTACACATCACGTTTGAGCTTCAGCAAGAACCAATGAGGTTCATTCTCGTGTTACGCAGACGTTTGAGCTTCAGCAAGAACCAATGAGGTTCATTCTCGTGTTACGCATCACGTTTGAGCTTCTGCAAGAACCAATGAGGTTCATTCTCGTGTTACGCATCACGTTTGAGCTTCTGCAAGAACCAATGAGGTTCATTCTCATGTTACGCATCACGTTTGAGCTTCAGCAAGAACCAATGAGGTTTATTCTCGTGTTACGCATCACGTTTGAGCTTCAACAAGAACCAATGAGGTTCATTCCTGTGTTACGCAGCACGTTTGAGCTTCAGCAAGAACCAATGAGGTTCATTCTCGTGTTACGCATCACGTTTGAGCTTCAGCAAGAACCAATGAGGTTCATTCTCGTGTTACGCATCACGTTTGAGCTTCAACAAGAACCAATGAGGTTCATTCTCGTGTTAGCAGCACGTTTGAGCTTCAGCAAGAACCAATGAGGTTCATTCTCGTGTTACGCAGCACGTTTGAGCTTCCACAAGAACCAATGAGGTTCATTCCTGTATTACGCAGACGTTTGAGCTTCAGCAAGAACCAATGAGGTTCATTCTCGTGTTACGCATCACGTTTGAGCTTCTGCAAGAACCAATGAGGTTCATTCTCGTGTTACGCATCACGTTTGAGCTTCTGCAAGAACCAATGAGGTTCATTCTCGTGTTACGCATCACGTTTGAGCTTCAGCAAGAACCAATGAGGTTTATTCTCGTGTTACGCAGCACGTTTGAGCTTCAACAAGAACCAATGAGGTTCATTCTCGTGTTACGCAGCACGTTTGAGCTTCAGCAAGAACCAATGAGGTTCATTCTCGTGTTACGCAGCACGTTTGAGCTTCAGCAAGAACCAATGAGGTTCATTCTCGTGTTACGCAGACGTTTGAGCTTCAGCAAGAACCAATGAGTTTCATTCTCGTGTTACGCATCACGTTTGAGCTTCAGCAAGAACCAATGAGGTTCATTCTCGTGTTGCGCAGACGTTTGAGCTTCAGCAAGAACCAATGAGGTTCATTCTCGTGTTACGCATCACGTTTGAGCTTCAGCAAGAACCAATGAGGTTCATTCTCGTGTTACGCAGCACGTTTGAGCTTCAGCAAGAACCAATGAGGTTCATTCTCGTGTTACGCATCATGTTTGAGCTTCAGCAAGAACCAATGAGGTTCATTCCTGTGTTACGCAGCACGTTTGAGCTTCAGCAAGAACCAATGAGGTTCATTCTCGTGTTACGCATCACGTTTGAGCTTCAGCAAGAACCAATGAGGTTCATTCTCGTGTTACGCAGCACGTTTGAGCTTCTGCAAGAACCAATGAGGTTCATTCTCGTGTTACGCAGCACGTTTGAGCTTCTGCAAGAACCAATGAGGTTCATTCTCGTGTTACGCAGCTTCAGCAAGAGGTTTGTTCTCACGCATCAAGCAGGTTCAGTTAAGCTTCTGTTCGTGTTCGCTGATCAATGTTTAATGTGAATAAAAGCCTAAATTCAATCTGATCACCATATAAAGTGATCGAGTCTCTTCAGAAAATGTGCATAGCTGTCAATGGAGGGACAGAAATCTCTCAGATTTCATTAAAAATATCTTAATTTGTGTTCCTGGTGATGAACGAAGGTCTTATGGGTTTGGAACGACATGATTTTTGGGTGAACTATCCCTTTAAATACATGCTCTATACTTGGAAAAACCATGTAATTAATCTAAAACGGCCAAACAAAGTTTTAAGAAATGCAACAAATTTAAAAATAGAAAAGTCAAAGACCTGCAAAATATCAAACAATGTAAAAATTCAATCTTAAAATTATATTTCCCATAAAATAATGCCTATGAAAGTTGTCTCACTTTATGTCAACTCCGTCATTGTTTTTTTTTTATAATTCTGAATAAATCAGGCAATGTCTTGGTCACCTTTAACTCTGAGGACTGAGCATCCTGGTGTGATCATTTCTGTAAATAGTTGTGGGATAAATCTTGGCATTTTTCTTATGTTTATTAAGGCAGCTACAACTGAGGAAAAAACAAAACTGCTCTACTGTGCAACACGTGGTTAAGATGGAAAAATATTCAATTTGTCAACTCCGTCAACTCCGACTTGTAAACTGATGGAGTTGACAAGTGCTCACAAAAACTCTTTATATAATGATATTTTTTTTTGCATATGGAGAATTATTCTAATGTTGTTTTTAATGATTTTATTTACATACTGTATATATTTGGCCTGATTTACATGCCTTGTATACATAACATCTTTACAAAGATGAAGGTTTCTTTTAATTTTGAAAGATATATATATATATATATTTAATTTATTGTGTTAAAATAGTAAAACATCAACTGAACTACATTATATTGTCTTTTTTACCTAAAAACATTGGTTAGAGAATTCATACCGAAAAATAAGAAAACCGAAAAAAAAGTAGACAGAGAGTGTATTTTAACACTTGGCTCATTTACCGAAGACCAATATTACATAACTAAAGACTGTTGTTGGACGGATCAAATTAAAATAGCATGCGTCTGACGGAGTTCACACAATTAAGAAGTAAATAAATATACTTTTTTTTAATGTTAAAATAAAAACCTGTTCCCTTACATGGTTCATTAGCTGAGACCTTTGTCTACAAATATATCATTTTATAATAATGCATTTTTAAACAATAAAAACATGTTTTGTCCCTTATCTTAAGAATCCGTTTTTTTGCACTCACAAACAGTCATTTTATGTTGAAGAAATATTTTAGATGATATTTTTACTAGAAAAATATTGTCTGCAGAAATTCCCATGACTTTTCAGTGGCCAAATGTATTACTTTCCATTACTTGATCAGTCCTGGAACAGTCAGATTTGTTGAAATTCCCCAATATTTATAGGTTTTCCCGGGACTGGGATTTAGTATTGTGCCTTAATCAGGCAATAAACTTACTTTGCACAAGTCATCTTCAGCATATAATAGTGAAATCCTCCTTCAAAAGTCCCAAAGATGTCACACACTTTAAACTGAGCCGATGCTGTAAAAACATACATATAAGTGGTTTTAAACACAAGTTAGTAAATTAATAATTATCACATACATATTTTACCCAAACTTCTAATACATTGTAAGAAAAAAATCTTACTATGCTTTCATTTTGATCATTGCATTATCCGCTGAAATCCTTTTGTATTTTTTAAATTTATTTATTCTTTGTATTAAAGGACACACGTTTGTGATGTCTCTGCTGCTCATCTGAGCTTCAGGAAGTGTTGTCATCTTTTATAGACGCCTGATCCCTCCTCCAAACTCAAGCCAATGAGCTTTACAGAGACCGGACAGGACTTAACCAGCTATTTATGACCTGATCTGTGGGCTAAAGAGTGTAGGAGACTAAATCCTAGGGCAAACATGACAAGTATCAGGGACATGAATTTACGGGGGGAAAAATTGACATTTATATGAATAAGGAAAATCACACATTATATTTACAATGCAATACACCAAAATACTGGTAATATATGCATAAGAAATGTATTAATAGGGCTCATTTACTTGACATAATGAGTGGCACTTATGCCATTCTCAATGCTGGAGCAAATCTGCAAAGACAGTGATGATATTTCTATTTAATGCCATTTATGTAACAGTGAAATTAACATAATTATGCCTTTGGACTATGAGGAAAAGCATGAAAACTCCTCAGGGCCATTTACCCATAAAGCAAAGCAGCGAGCATGATGTTTAACCTCATTAGGCTTTCATTCTTCATGCTTGAGCTTCCTTTACAAAGAGAGGCAGAGGAAGAGAGATAGAGTTACCATCACTGCCATATCAGACCTGTCCTTCCGCACGTAACAGGAATCAATGTGGTTTGAGCCTGTGCCAATCAATGAGAAATCAACAGAAATGCCAAACTGACTCACTAACGGTTTGCTTTACTAATTAAGAGAAAAGTAGTCATGAGAAAAAATTATTTGGTGATGAAAAGCAGTCCAAAATGACATCTTTGTAAGGATAAACAAAATGAAAAACACCCTTAATTGTTGAACTTTAAAATCTATAGCACTGCAGCGTTAAATGTATTTTAAGGGTGTGTTCACACTTGGCATGTTCGGTTGTATTAAAACGAACTCTAGTGCGATTGCTCTTCACACTTGTAGTTCGGTTTGCTTGGTTCATTTGATCCGGACCTCAAAAAAAAACAGTCCTGCTCCACTTAGCGTTCATATTGACATTTTAACACCGAACCTAAAGGCATAGGGATACGTTCACAACCTGATTGGTCGGCTTTTATTACGTATATTTCATGACTGAACTTACCGAACATCCTAAACAATGCTGTGTTCTGCGCTAAATGCACTCGTTGTGTGTGTGTAGCTTCATATGATGGTATTTAGACCCGCTGAGAACTCGTGAAGAGCTTATAAAATGTGTAAAGAAGTCAAAACAGCGGCAGGAATCCCTCTGTCACACACACAAACCAAGATCTGCTGCGAGGAGACGCGGTTCTGACGCCTGTACCGAACTGTGATGGGCAACATCACGACTATGATGAGAGAAAACAAATACGCTTGAGCATTCTGGTCGCATCTTGTGACATCACGTCCTGTTTTTGGTTGGTTTACATGTCTTTGGTCTGTGTTGCATTCATAAATCAGTCGATCCGCAACAGAGTTCGATTGGAAGTGGACCAAGACCCATCTTTTCAGGGGTCTCGGTCAGCAATCTTCAGCAATCACACCAGGGTTCGTTTTAATCCAATCAAACATGCCAAGTGTGAACACACTCTGAAATATGAATGCAACACAGACCAAAGACACGAACCAAAAACAGGACGTGATGTCACAAGATGCGACCAGAATGCTCAAGCGTATCTGTTTTCTCTCATCATAGTCGTGATGTTGTCCATCACAGTTCGGTACAGGCAGATCTTGGTTTGTGTGTGACGGAGGGATTCCTGCCGCTGTTTTGACTCCCTTACACATTTTATAAGCTCTTTGTGAGTTCTCAGCTGGTCTAAATACCATCATATGAGCCGGATTCGGGCCGTATCCAGATCAGATGGTGGACCTGCACCCAGACAGGACCAACTCATCCCTGAAGTGTCTGCAGAGACCATGCCAATTAGTCTCCCCTCTGAAATTGCTCATGGACATGGCATCCTCAATGGATCCATCTCCGGCGTGATGACTCCGATCTTTCGAATATTCCTATTCAATAATTGTTTAATCGACACACCATTCTCAATAAACCCGTCTCCGGCGTGATGCCTCCGATCTTTCGAATATTCCGATCTAATATGACTTCTGACCTGTAAGGTTGCCAAAATAATAATCATACACTGTTTGAGAACTGGCACCCCGACTGAGCCTGGTTTCTCCCAAGGTTTATTTTTCTCCATTAGGCCACCTGATGGAGTTTTGGTTCCTTGCCACTGTCGCCTTTGGCTTGCTCAGTTGGGGACACTACATTTTCAACTAAATATCCAAATAAATTTAATTACTAAAGTAAATTAACTATATCAACTAAATTACTGATCTGCCCATATTGTCGCTATATGATAATTGAAATGAGCTAGATGACATCACCGTTTTCTCCAGAGCGGCTGTACAGCCGAATCAAATTCGGTTGCATTATTTTCCTGTTTAACACTGTGAAGCTGCTTTGAAACAATCTGCATTGTAAAAAGCGCTATATAAATAAAGTTGGCTTGACTTGATCATATGTAGGCTACGCACATACAACGAACGCATTCTGGTCTAAACTCTCTTCACATCCTGATAGCAATTAATAACAGAAGTGGTCTAAATATTACAAAATGTATATATATATCTTCTGTGGAGATCTCGGGACCCAAAAAATGTTCGTCCAATCATTGCATTCGGTCTGGATGTCCTACCTGCCTGTGAACCAATGTATTTGCATACCTCCACGCACCGTCATCAGACATCCCACGTCATCAGCACGTCATGAGGCTACGCAGCATTATAGACACACAGGGCCTGTTCAAATACACACATTTGTGGTCTTGGCCACTTGTGAGTGTGTGTACACAACAGGATGTGAGTGCGCAAGACTGTTAAAAATGGCAAAGCTTAGCGGTCTTAATGCACACTTCGGAGTGGTATTCGAGGCTTAGCGTATCCCATCATGCATCACGTTTAGGAACTAACACTAAACGCCCTGAAATTAGACGCCATTCCACTGTAAGTTACATTAATTAGACATTACATATAATTTGGTAGTAAAACATAAACGTTTGCACATTTTACTGTTCCTACTACGCAGGAAAGGAGACCAAAGGTCTTTTGAATGGATGTAAATGATCCAAGTTAGCCATTACGCTTTCTCCAATGTTAGAGCCACGGACCCTCGTATCTCCCAATCTCTCGATGCATATGAAATTGCATACTTCCCTACTATATAGTATGCGAAAAACTATATAGTATGCCAAAAGCGTAGTATGTCTGAAAGCATAGTATTCGAAAAACAGTAGGCGAAAAGACCCCGGATGACCTACTACTTCCTGTGAGATTCTGAAGTGCGCATTCGCTGGACACTTTACTATCCCATGAGGCCACGGGAGAGGATCTGTGAATGACAGTGAACCTACGCTGGTAGGTCACGTGACAGTAACAACATGGCGAATGAAGTACGTTCAAATTACATTCATACTATACATCAATCAGGCATAACATTATGACCATTGAAGTGAATAACACTGATTATCTCTTCATCACGGCACCTGTTAGTGGGTGGGATATATTAGGCAGCAAGTGAACATTTTCTCCTCAAATTTGTTTCGTTAGAAGCAGGAAAAATGGGCAAGCGTAAGGATTTGAGCGAGTTTGACAAGGGCCAAATTGTGATGGCTAGACGACTGGGTCAAAGCATCTCCAAAACTGCAGCTCTTGTGGGGTGTTCCCGGTCTGCAGTGGTCAGAATCTATCAAAAGTGCTCCAAGGAAGGAACAGTGGTGAACCAGCGACAGGGTCATGGGCGGCCAAGGCTCATTAATGCACGTGGGGAGCGAAGGCTGGCCCGTGTGGTCCGATCAAACAGACGAGCTGCTGTAGCTCAAATTGCTCAAGAAGTTAATGATGGTTAATGCTGGTGAGCATCAGAACTGGACCACGGAGCGATGGAAGAAGGTGGCCTGGTCTGATGAATCACGTTTTCTCACATCACGTGGATGGCGAGTGCGTGTGCGTGGCTTACCTGGGGAACACATGGCACCAGGATGCACTATGGGAAGATGGCAAGCTGGCGGAGGCAGTGTGATGCTTTGGGCAATGTTCTGCTGGGAAACCTTGGGTCCTGGATGTTACTTTGACACGTACCACCTACCTAAGCATTGTTGCAGACCATGTACACCCTTTCATGGAAACGGTATTCCCTGGTGATAAAAATGGCTCTTTAAAGTGAAAATTGCAGGTTACCACTTTTAGCGGAGCAGGTGTCTGTGCCTAAAAATGCAATATTTTACACTGAAGAGCCATAAAAAGCCATGTTGCTGTGTAAAATCACATTGACATGATCAAACATGTAGATTCTGGCGGTATTTTGGGGGGAAAGCATCAAACTGAAAACATTACAGAGATAAAATGAGATACGACTCTGGATGTGACATGTCTGACTTTTTTAGAATGTAAATGCATAATAATGACAGCGCTTGAATTGAGCAGAAACACACTGCTGTGCATCTCTTTGAAACACTGCCGCTGTCGCCGCTCTCCCGCTGCCACAACTTCAAAAGGATCTGTGGGTGTCTGTCAGAGGAAGACAAAACAGCCAAGATGAGTGTTTCCAAACCTCTTTTGTCTCAAAACCATCTTCGACAGCTAGTCGGAAATGTGTTCATGAACTCATACTGGATATCATTTAGCATCATCAGTAACACTATCATAATAGTCACTTTTTGGACTGAAACAGACTTCCTCTCAAACTGAGGCACAGAATCTCAATTCAGTTTGATAGCAGTTTGACTGACACAATCTGAATCTTTCCATGTACTGTACCCTCTGGTTGGGACTCACTTTTGGAAGAGCTGAAGCAATGTTTTTTAAATGCCCGAGGTTGCCTAATGACTTCATGCAACTTTACAGATGTCTTGTTTGTTTCCTGACGATTGGTGGATGTGTGGACTTCCTGTGCTTTATAACATAAGACTTCACTCTTCATTCCAGTATATTTGCACAATGCATTAGCCAATAGCTGGATTGTGACCTAGTTTTGTGAAAACAGATGAACAGTTCTCTATGATTTTTGCCAGAACTGATAATGGACAGTGTGGCTTCCTGTGTCGGAAGGCAGTGTGAAATCGGAAGCTGTGACACAGGCCAGTAGGTTAACGTTGAGTTTTCAAAAATCCCCATTTTACCAAGTATTTAATTTATTGGCGTCAGTGAACACTGGGTGTGGTAAAGTAGCCGATAAAAGTACAACAGCACTACTCATCAATAATTAATGTACTTTTTAAAGGGATAGAAAAATGAAAATTCTCCACCTGAAATTTACGTGACTTTGCATCCAGTGTTGTTTTGGACCCCATTGACTTTCATTGTATAGACAAAAAGAGTTAAAATAGATTTTATTTTTATATCCATATGTTCCACAGAATAAAGTCATACAAGTTTTGAACAACATAAGGATGAGTAAATGGCAGAACTTTTTAGTGGCAGAGACAGAATGATATTAAAGGGGGGGTCTAATGCTATTTCAACCTCATCATCAGAGAAGCGAAGAGATTCTGCAAGAGGGAGGGGAAGTTATTCTGATTACCAGGAACATGAATTTAACAAAATTATGTGAGATAAAAAGTCGCAATTACCTTTTTTTATTCTGTGGCAGAAACAAGCTTCTATAGAAAGCTGCTTGGTTCTGTGTGACTCTATGTGGCTACACCTTTCCACACTGTGTTGTCACTCTATACCAGTAACAACCAGTGACACTGCATTATGAGGGTTGACTGCATGATTGCATGTGAACTGTCAAGTTTACATGCTTTAGTAGTCTCTTGGCCACATTTCCACGATGTGAATCATGACACTAGATGTGACTCTCGTCTGTGTATGAGGCTTTGCTGAATCACACATTTCATAATATTGGACCAACAATACAAATATTTTGAACACAGATTCAGGCCTGCATGTTTCAACATGTAAGGCCACTACACCTCAGCACAGGTGTATAACTCACACAGCCGGAGGAACGATCATGTACACCGGACGAGTCACGCTGAAGAGAGTCAGCACAGGATATGGAGCAATAGGTGTATTGCTCATGGTGAAATAACAGGTCAATCAGGGTGAGGTTTGGCTGGAGCCGAGTCACACGGTGGGTTTTATATTACCACAATGACTGGTTTCATTAAATTAGACATCGTTGATTTCCACAGAACATAACCTCAACTCGTCCCTCAATTTAAAAAAAAAAAATTTTAATATTATAATAAAGGCAAAAACTGTGGTTCCACAGTATATACACTCACCTAAAGGATTATTAGGAACACCATACTAATACTGTGTTTGACACCCTTTCGCCTTCAGAACTGCCTTAATTCTATGTGGCATTGATTCAACAAGGTGCTGAAAGCATTCTTTAGAAATGTTGGCCCATATTGATAGGATAGCAAGCTCCCGTTCCACCACATCCCAAAGATGCTCTATTGGGTTGAGATCTGGTGACTGTGGGGGCCATTTTAGTACAGTGAACTCATTGTCATGTTCAAGAAACCAATTTGAAATTATTCGAGCTTTGTGACATGGTGCATTATCCTGCTGGAAGTAGCCATCAGAGGATGGGTACATGGTGGTCATAAAGGGATGGACATGGGCAGAAACAATGCTCAGGTAGGCCGTGGCATTTAAACGATGCCCAATTGGCACTAAGGGGCCTAAGGTGTGCCAAGAAAACATCCCCCACACCATTACACCACCACCACCAGCCTGCACAGTGGTAACAAGGCATGATGGATCCATGTTCTCATTCTGTTTACGCCAAATTCTGACTCTACCATCTGAATGTCTCAACAGAAATCGAGACTCATCAGACCAGGCAACATTTTTCCAGTCTTCAACTGTCCAATTTTGGTGAGCTTGTGCAAATTGTAGCCTCTTTTTCCTATTTGTAGTGGAGATGAGTGGTACCCGGTGGGGTCTTCTGCTGTTGTAGCCCATCCGCCTCAAGGTTGTGCGTGTTGTGGCTTCACAAATGCTTTGCTGCATACCTCGGTTGCAACGAGTGGTTATTTCAGTCAAAGTTGCTCTTCTATCAGCTTGAATCAGTCGGCCCATTCTCCTCTGACCTCTAGCATCAACAAGGCATTTTCGCCCACAGGACTGCCGCATACTGGATGTTTTTCCCTTTTCACACCATTCTTTGTAAACTCTAGAAATGGTTGTGCGTGAAAATCCCAGTAACTGAGCAGATTGTGAAATACTCAGACCGGCCCGTCTGGCACCAACAACCATGCCACGCTCAAAATTGCTTAAATCACCTTTCTTTCCCATTCTGACATTCAGTTTGGAGTTCAGGAGATTGTCTTGACCAGGACCACACCCCTAAATGCATTGAAGCAACTGCCATGTGATTGGTTGATTAGATAATTGCATTAATGAGAAATTGAACAGGTGTTCCTAATAATCCTTTAGGTGAGTGTATATACAGTACATGTACAGTGATAATCGATTAACATTTATAGGCCAAGCTACAATCACATTATCAAGGTGTATAATTCTGAATTTGCAAAAACTGGACTATTACTCAGTTCTACTGAAACACTTGCATGATATTTTAACCCTGTTAAGCCTGACATATATGAAATAATATTATTGAACCTTTAGACAATAGTATGATATAGTGAAAACAGCTCAATTTTAATCAGAGGCTCAAACAGTGCAGATGCTGATATTTATATGGCCAAAAAGAAAGATGGCATTCTGATAGCCTAATGTAAATCAATGAGATCTTTATAACAGACTACTGACATAAAATTCATATAAATATCAGTGGCCTGTACACAAAACAGGGTTACAGAGTAAGTTCTGGGTTAACAAAACCAAACAAATCCAACCTAGGTTAATTAGGGTTAATATGTTTCATGACGCTGGTTATCAACTTTCTCTCTCAACCCAGATTTAAACCCTGAATCAATGATTAATCATCATGCGCGTGTACATAAAAAACTGATGCACACAATGCACTAAACTGCCGATTCTGCATGGCCGCGTATGACTGCGCTGCATTGGTGCGGTGCTTGGGCATACTTTCCCAAACGCCGCAGGAACACAAAAACTGAATTTTACTGAATAACTCCAAGTATGTCGTTGTAAACTGAGGAAGGATTAAAAATGATTCTGTGGTGTTTGACATTTTAATATGCCATAAATATTGTTTACAAACTTGAAGAGTTAAACAGATATGTCATAAGTCACATGGTTCTAGCTGATAGCAGTAATATGATACCAAAACAACATGCAGAAGACACAAACATAACTATGATGGACCAATATAGAAACATAAATAATGCAATTTTATTCTAGCACTCCAGCAAAACCCCAGTGATCATTTAAATGACCATATACAGAACATCCAAACCAACAACTTCCCACTTATAGAGAAAACCACAGTTTCCACTTCAAGAGCGTCAGCGTTCACTAGTTATGTGATGAAATATTGCACATAAGTTGCAATAACACAAGTTCATTCAGAGTGTCTTAGGCCAAGAGTATACACATGACTGTCTTTTGAACATATGCATTTGTCACAATACATTGAAGAATGTTTGTTCTTACAGATAATAATAATCCATATTGCTTTTAAGGCAGTTTCATGATAGCCATTTTGAACGATAAATGCTTTTAGGTTCAGACACAGGGCCATGCTCAGGATCTGTATGGTGCAGACGGATCACAGCCGGGAATCATCCATGCAAGGCTGAAGTTCACTGTCATTCTGTTCCTGAGGCTCTCCAGGTTTAAATAAGTTGCACAGCACCGCTGGCCACTAGAGGCGCTATAGTACGGTAACGCATCAGGTGCTGCGAACCTTCATCCAAGTCCACAACGTACTCCCTGAGAGAGACAACAGCAAAGAAATACTGCTCAACAATACTTTTATGAGCTCATTTATGCTTTATGATCTCAACCAACTCATTAAAAGGAAAGAAATGCTGTCCCCTATAGGAGACTGTGCAATGTTGATAAGAAAACACATCAAGGACTTCAAAGCCATTTTATTCATTATCATTCAGTTGTGCTTGGCTATGAGACTGAAGCTCTATTTGCACAAAATCCAGTCATTTCAATCCATGCAACTGTGAGTTTTGTGTGAGGACGAAAGATGCACATTTCCACATGCAGATTTCTCAAGTTCAAGATGGTCATGCAAATAAAACTGCTTGGGTCTATGCGATTTCTGTCTGAGCTGAGCTTCATACATTGCTACTGACAATAGATAATAGACTTTTTTGCCCACGAAATTGCATCTAATTTTCACTAATGTGACCACAACTTAACTAGGCTGTAACCACATTACTGGATTATCAGATTAGTGATCTATCAACATGGGGTTTTTCAATGGATGGATTCCGAAAATTTTACCTTTGGTCCTCCCAATCTTGAAATCTCGTCGCTGTCAGACGAAAACCTTACATGTCCAAAAGTCACTAATTTCCAGGAAATTAAATAAACACTGTCTTTTTAAAATAATTAAACCGTTTAATCAAAGTTAATATTTTGACTTTATGCCTTGGAAAATATCAAACTCAAATGGAGTTATGAGGTTTTTGACCAGCGAATACCAGAGATATGTTTTGTCCGTCATTAGAACGGCCGCATCTGAGAGAGTAAGTGCATTGCATTACTTTTTTATTAACTTACAGGCTAAAGTTTACTGTAGCTATATGTGAGCGCTCAGTTGTTCTGTCATTTGGCCAAAATCTCATGTTATAAAAGACAAAGTGCTTCGCACAGGCTATTTAAGACCGTATTGGCTATGACTTGATGACAAATGCTAGACTAAGACACTCTTCTCTGCTCCTCAAATACATAAAACATTAGCCTTTATATATAGTGTTTCTTGAGTAAAGAAAACGCTGCACTTATTCAAACATCAGTTTTTTATTTTGAATAATTGCATTGCAAACAAGCAGAGATTCTGCAAACTGCATGCGGCACTTCATTCACGGTGGAGGCGGTGTGGAGTTGACTGACAGTTTGAGGAGCCAATGCAGATTGGGCCCTATCATACACCCGACACAATGTGATGCCAGGCGCCACGCAAGTGTTTTTAGCTAGTTTCAGCCCGACAAAGTTATTTTCACGTCTAGCTTCACGTTGTTTAAATAGCAAATGCACTCGCGCCCATCTGTTCACCCATGGGCATGCCGGTCTGAAAACCAGGTGTGTTCAGGAGCATTGTTTTGGTTTGACGCACCGCATTAAAAACTGGCCGACCAATGAGATTGCCACTTTTGTTCACGTGCCTGGAGCTGCTGAAGTTACAGTAAAACATGACTTAGTGGCGCTCAAGCATAAAACGGTCTTACAGAGCACACATTGATACCTAAGAAGACGACGTCCTGTAAGTAGACGAAGAAGAAGATGCAACGAGGCAAGATGAATGTAGAGCTGCTGGTCTCTTCGGTGTCTGAACACAATGAACTATGACAAACGCCACAGCGACTACAAAAATCTCCATAAGAGGGAGTTGTTATGGAGAGGAATTGCAGATCTGCAATCAAATCAAAAGCACCCTCTACTGTCAGGGAGTGAATTTGCACGTTCACTCAGTGCATCGCCAGTGAAAATCACTTGAGTACGAAAACAAAGACGCATCGAAAAACGTCTCAAAAAAAGCTGCCGATAAGTGCGCGCGATAATCGTCTCGGTGTGCACGAGGCTTTACAGTGATAATAGGAAATTAATGCAACAAAGATTGTTTTGGCTGTACAGCAGCTCTAGTTCAGCTTAAGTAAGTTTTGATTGATTTTTTTTCCCCCATTGTAAAAATCATTAGTTATTAACTTACGGGCCTCTTTCACGACAACGCTTTCAACTGAAAACAGAAAACTTTTAATGCGTTCTGGCCATTCATTTACACGACAAACAGTGCTTTGGTGGCCTGAGAACATAATCTTTGAGACAGCCGATACCGTCATCATACGTGAAGCTGTAAAAACGGTGACGGCACAGATACGAGGTTTAGTCACAAGCTCTTTTTAATACGTTTCATTGGTTAAAAATTTGTGAAACCCACAGACAGACATAAAGGGTGACCAATAGTAATGATTTATGGAAAAACTAAAAGACACGAAATATGGAAATACAAGTTTTCCGCCCGATAGCAATGATATTTCAGTTACACCATTTATGCAAAAAGGAAATGAAAGGACTCAATTTGCAAGATCAAGGGTGGCAAACCACACAAAATACACCAAACTCATCACTGGCTTCCGGTAACGGCCGTATGCGAGTCTAGTTCCTGCAGAAGAATGACCTCTAACCCGACACATGACGTAGGATGTAGGAGTAGCGTCAGCTCAGGCGAGAGTATACGCCTCTCGCGGTTCAAACAACAAACTCAAGCTCCTCCCACATTTCTCCTTAAAACTTCTCCTTTTAGACTTCTAATTCATGACCGGGGTCTTGTTTTGCTCTATCCTCTTCCATGTTCATCATTACATCATGCATTGGGTCAGAGGTCACTCTTCCGCAGGAACTAGACTCGTGTACAGCGGTTACCGGAAGCCAGTGATTATAGTTTATTAATTTATAAATATGGACATTTTTCTTTGCTTCAGAGGCCTTTATTAACCCACTGGAGCTGTATGGATATCTTTTATAATGGATGGATGCACTTTTTTGGGCTTCAAAATCTCAGTTACCATTCACTCCCATTATAAAGCTGGGGAGAGCCAGGATATTATTTAATATAACTCTGATTGTGTTTGGCTGAAACAAGAAAGTCATATACACCTAGAATGGCTTAAGGGTGAGTAAATGATGGGATCATTTTTATTTTTCGGTAACTAACCCTTCAAAAGCATAATTTTGTTGTCTTGTTTTGGAACAGCCTTTGCATTGAGAGAGTGTCTAACATGCCGTAAGTGTGTGAGTGCTTTGAGCTGAATGAAAATGCTGGTGTTGATACCTCTGCTCATCTGTCTCAGGCTCCACCAGGATATTCTCCTGCCTCTCTTTTACTCTCAGGAACACGAACGAGTCCAGACACGGCTCAGGAACTTCACACAAACAAACAGACGCACCAATGAATTAATCACTGAAGCCATCATGTGAGTTCAAACATCTGGATATACAGCGCTGCACAATTACTCCAATACATAATACAGATTATGACTACGAGAAGTGGAGATTACAGCATTCCATCCAGATCCATTCTGTTCAAAAGTTTGCGGTTGGTAAGATTTTTAAATATTTCTGAAAGTCATCTCTTCTGCTCACCAATGCAGCATTTATATGATCAAAATAAAGTAATACTGTGAAATATTATTACAATTAAAAAAAATATTTTTTTTAAATCACATGATCCGATTTGCTGCTCAAGAAACATTTCTGATTATTATCAATGTTGAAAACAGTTGAGCTGCCTCATATTTTGTGATAATTTTTTTAGGACTATTTGATGAATACAAAGCTCAAAAGAACAGCATTTATTTAAAATGAAAATTTATTTCAGTATTTACCTTCACTTGTAATTTGATTTGCCCTTGCTGAAAACCTCTGAACAGTAGTGTAAATGCTTTTCTGATTTTTTTTTATATACATGCACATCAGGATTTATTAAAGAAAAATATGTGTAAAATATGTGCACACCTTCCACACACTCTGGGCTGTTTAATTGACTCAATTTAGATGTAATCATCATCATCCAGGAGTTATAAAATATATTAATTTTATATAACTGACTGGGTTGTTCACTGTAAATTATATTTATCCAAATTAATGGCAATTACAATATCAAGAGAAATGATTTTTAAAATTATGATTTATATTATAATTGGAAAACAACTACCAGTAATTGGAATTTGACTACCAGTAATTTCTGGCTAGTAATTCTCAAAATATAACTGCAAAATACAGTATTACATTTACATTTTAAACATTAACTCTTTCCTTGCCAGCGTTTAAAAAAAAAAAAGTGTCAGCCAGCGCCAGAATTTCTGATCATTTTCATGGTCCCCAGAATATTTTGAACACATTGTTGTGAATATCCGAACAGCAAAATATAGCAAAAAAAGAAAAAAGAACAGCGCCTCTGCTTTTAAACAAAACAAAAACCCCACTTTATTGTAGCTTCATGCATTTTTTTTATATCAACACTTGAATGTGGATAAGTTTAATAAAAAAAGCAACATTTTCAGCAAAAAGCTGAGAAAATCATGTTTTTGTCAATGGCTACGTCTGGATCAGATTCAGAACGATGGAGTCCATCAACACCTCAAAGCTTCACAGTCCTGTAGCTCGTCCTGGGTCAACATTTCATTCAGTAACATTAGGCAGTTTTGATTTATATGCTGTTTAATGCTGATGGTCGCGTTATTTTACATATGCATATGATTATGATATCACTTGTTTCAGCTTCTTCTCCTGTGTTTTGATCAGGAGATTCTGTACTCTTTCAGAAGATGTGTCATAGCGTCCCCTACCGTATAACAGTGAAAACACGGAAAGCCGGAAATTTCCGTCAATGACGAGGAAAGAAAATGAAGTAATGTTGGTTAACTGTCTATACCCACACTGTCTATGATGAATCAATGAACTGTTTCTCACCGGCCTTCAGCATGTCAATGCTCTGCAGGTTTGGAGGCATGTGTTTCAGAGCCACGGCTCGCAGGTAGACCTCGGTGTTGGCCAGATACCTAAACAAACAACACAGAAGTTCTGTGAATTATAAGACAAACAGACTGTGACAAATCACACACAACATGCTGCCCAAAACAGCCATTTTTGTAGATTTTTAAAGGGGTAGTTGATTATGATTTGACTTGTCTAACTTTAGTTAGTGTGAGATGTTGCTGTTTGAGCATTAAAAACATCTGCAAAGTTACAACGCTCAAAGTTCAAAGCAAGTTCTTTCAGGGTTCGTACACATTTCTACCAATACATTTCCATGACTTGCAAATATTCATGACCTAACCTTCCATGAAACGTCTGTGTATACTAGGGCTGGGTAAAAAATATAGATTTCTCCATTTTAATCGATTCTCATTTTTACGAACCGATATCGATTCTTAAATCCCAAGAATCGATTAGTCTATCCTGTTTTCAGTTTATGAATGAACGGAGCATTGTAGCACGCCTCCCATTCAATAAATTGCAATCCTCTTTGTGCTTTGTTACTATTGATATGTACCATAAAATACCATTTTATTACAGAATTCAAAAACACAAATACCGTTTTGACGCTGTGGCGTGAGATCGCTCTGGCTCAGCTCAAGAGAAGCGACACATGAGCTGATCTTCTCTTCCGCTTTAATACCAGTTACAGCGTGAAATAAACATGAATGAGCATCTGAAAGTGTGTTAAAAGATATAGTACAACTTACCGAAATCCGTATCATGTCTCATGTAATCGCCCAATCAGTGTTTCAACCGCGGAAAGACATCAGTAAAACAGCTTGTGAACAATGACACGTAACGTCACATTTACCTCACAAAAAAACATCCAGTGTCCATAAACTCATTAGTCAGCTAAAAAAATTAACTCTAGAGAGGAGCATTTTGATAAATATAGGCACCATAATACATATTCATTATAATTTTTAAAAATGTTTTTCAATGCATGTTTGAATAAATCTGGCAAGCTTTTATGACAGCCACCATTTAAATGTTTATATTTCAAAAAACGAATTGGAGTAGAAATATGATTATGCAATTGTATTTGTAAAGTTAATATTTTAACTTTATTATTTAAAAAAACAAACATAATTTAGTGTAATTTAGGTGTTTCTTATACAAATCAGATAATGTTTACCTTATATATTATAGTAGGCTACAACTGACTCCCATAGTTTACAGCTTTAGTTAAGAGATTTGTTTTCTTTGAGAAAATTTGCCATGTATTGTACCTGATACACTCACCTAAAGGATTATTAGGAACACCTGTTAAATTTCTCATTAATGCAATTATCTAATCAACCAATCACATGGCAGTTGCTTCAATGCATTTAGGGGTGTGGTCCTGGTCAAGACAATCTCCTGAACTCCAAACTGAATGTCAGAATGGGAAAGAAAGGTGATTTAAGCAATTTTGAGCGTGGCATGGTTGTTGGTGCCAGACGGGCCGGTCTGAGTATTTCACAATCTGCTCAGTTACTGGGATTTTCATGCACAACCATTTCTAGAGTTTACAAAGAATGGTGTGAAAAGGGAAAAACATCCAGTATGCGGCAGTCCTGTGGGCGAAAATGCCTTGTTGATGCTAGAGGTCAGAGGAGAATGGGCCGACTGATTCAAGCTGATAGAAGAGCAACTTTGACTGAAATAACCACTCGTTACAACCGAGGTATGCAGCAAAGCATTTGTGAAGCCACAACACGCACAACCTTGAGGCGGATGGGCTACAACAGCAGAAGACCCCACCGGGTACCACTCATCTCCACTACAAATAGGAAAAAGAGGCTACAATTTGCACGAGCTCACCAAAATTGTACAGTTGAAGACTGGAAAAATGTTGCCTGGTCTGATGAGTCTCGATTTCTGTTGAGACATTCAGATGGTAGAGTCAGAATTTGGCGTAAACAGAATGAGAACATGGATCCATCATGCCTTGTTACCACTGTGCAGGCTGGTGGTGGTGGTGTAATGGTGTGGGGGATGTTTTCTTGGCACACTTTAGGCCCCTTAGTGCCAATTGGGCATCGTTTAAATGCCACGGCCTACCTGAGCATTGTTTCTGACCATGTCCATCCCTTTATGACCACCATGTACCCATCCTCTGATGGCTACTTCCAGCAGGATAATGCACCATGTCACAAAGCTCGAATCATTTCAAATTGGTTTCTTGAACATGACAATGAGTTCACTGTACTAAAATGGCCCCCACAGTCACCAGATCTCAACCCAATAGAGCATCTTTGGGATGTGGTGGAACGGGAGCTTCGTGCCCTGGATGTGCATCCCACAAATCTCCATCAACTGCAAGATGCTATCCTATCAATATGGGCCAACATTTCTAAAGAATGCTTTCAGCACCTTGTTGAATCAATGCCACGTAGAATTAAGGCAGTTCTGAAGGCGAAAGGGGGTCAAACACAGTATTAGTATGGTGTTCCTAATAATCCTTTAGGTGAGTGTATATCCCAAATAATCGATATAACCTGAATCGAAATCGAATTGCAAGCTTGTGAATCGAAATTGAATTGTGAAATTTGTGTCAATACCCAGCCCTAGTGTATACATTTAAAAAAAAGAATAAAAATCCATGTTCAAATGTCAAATCACAGCACCCTAGCAATGGATTAACACACATCAACGGGAGGCAACAATGATCAATAAGTGAATAAAAGTGTCCAGTAACACTGACAGGAACTTCACAAGGTGGCAGTGCCAGAGACAGACTTTTGGAATACAAAATTGGGTAACTAAGAAGATTTTAAAACAGTTTTGCCTCCTATTTACCATTCATCTCATTGATAAACCATCAATCATTAACAAGATAACATCCCTATTTGAATTCCCCAAAAACAGTCAAGTTTATTTCTTAATTTCGGCAATTTACACCTATACAAACTGCAACTGCCAGACGTTCCCCCATGCCAGGGTCAGAAATGAACTTTTCCATTTAGGGGCTGCTTGCAATTGATTTCCAGGAGCACTTTATTTATTTATTTAGAAGAATTTTTAACAAATACCTGTTTGGTCCTTTGTCAAATACTTAAATTTAACCGATTACTTAAATCAATCAGAATACTACATATACTGTTACCAATAAAATTCTCATTAACAAAAGCCATCTTTACACTGTTAAGTTGGAACAGAAGCTGTATCTGAAATAGCATAAATGTTTATTTACACAGACTGTTCAACGTTACTCAAATTATAAAATAATTTTTGTCAGTTAATGCTCTTGATATTGTAATAATGTAGGGATGAAACGGTATGAAAATTTCACATCACGATTATAGTGACCCAAATTATCACGGTTATCAATATTATCACGGTTTTGTTCAAATGAGATGAAAGTGTTCTAAAATAACAGATGCACACACTGAAAACATTTCAACAAGCGTTATATTTGATCAACAAATAAAGCAAGCAGCTCTATGCATTTTAAGCAAGATTCTATTCTGTGGCATTTACTTCGTCGTCAATAGCAACGCATAACAGTGCACATCCACGCATCACAACGGGCGCGCGCTCTCTCGTTTCATTCAAATGCTACATGCATCTTGTGTCTCTGTTTTTGATTGCATTGAAAATGAAATCAGAGGACTTTACTATTAATACTACTATAATTATTACTATATCGATCATCTTGTCTGGACGATTATTATGCACACTGTACAAAATGGATTTATAAACAGGTAAGATTTAAAAGATTAATCTCAATTCAATATGTCCCCGTAATTATGTATGTGGTAAAGAAAATCTGTGTAATAGGAGTACAATGAATATACATTATTATCCCTTAAATGTCACCCTAGTCTCGTCTGAACTTGTTCGTTCGTCTTTGGCTCAAGCTTCACGTTATTATTTCCCAGACATAGTTTTAGTATTGAGGTCAAAGTCCACTTGCCTTGCGTTCGCAGATTTTAAGCGTTTCCTCCTATTATAGCGACTTTCTTTGATGTTCTGCAGAGAGGGTGACCATCTTCGATTAAGTTCCCCTCAGGACTTTTGTAAAAGCCAAAATATGACCACACCTCAGATTTGGTCCTTTTAGAAGGCTGAGAAATCTCCCGGCGCGGTCACTGCCTTCCGCCATTTCTCCTCATTCAGAAAACAGCGTTGCGCGCTTGACTGGACAGTACATTTTACCGTGGTTTATCGTGAAACCGGTAATCGTTCCATCCCTATAATAATGATTATTAATGTTGTCGATTAATAGATACATTAAATGTTTTTGTGTTTGGGGAAACTGCACGTCATATTCTGACTACACAGATAAAACTATCTTACAACCATTTATTAATTATTTTAATGCTTTTTATGCATTACAAAATAAAGACTTCATATGATCTTACCAGCATGATGAATAAATGATATTAACCGGAATAAACTAACGTTATAGCTGAGAATGTGACCGATTGCGAGGCTGTCCATAACTTGGGTCTAGCGCGCGTTTAAGCGCTCTCACAAACACTCCCGTTAAAATCACGGAAGCTGACGACACTGAGACATGAATCTCTTACATCCAATCTGCACTGTGTTTATGATGACGGGAGAATTCGCGAGTTTCGGACAGAATTCTGTCAGAGAGCTCGCGCACTGAACAAAACTCTTCATTTCAGCGATGACTAATCTGAACGCTTCTGATTGGCCATCACGCTCGACAGAAACGCGTGTGATTGGTTATAATGCTCAACGCACAAAAGGAAATCTGACGGAATGCGGCAGTCGGGTGGATCGAAGGAACAAAGTATGTTTACGAAGTTTCAAAGTTTGTTTAATCAATAGTATCACTTAAACATTTATTCTAATACATAAATATTTTGAAACAAATTTCCGTGACTTTTCCAAAACTTTCTGGTTTATTTATTTTTCCAGAATTTTTCCAGGCCTGGAAATTGCTATTTTAAAATTCCATGACCGTAAGAACCCTTTTCTTTTAAAGAAATAGTTTTTTAAGGACTACAACAAACGTCTGGTAGGGACTACAGCGAGCTTCTTCATGGGTTAGTGACATCACTAACCCTAAAATTTACATAAACCCCGCCCCCTGGAACATGCAACAAGGCCATGTTGAGAAGAGGAAGAGTTGTTGTGGTCGAGCACATCTGGGAGTCGCTCAAGCTGTCGATCCGTCGTTCACATTTATTACAATAGAGTACGAACACAAAGGCAATAGCATGTCATAAAGCAAGATGACAACATAAGTTATAACCATAATTAAACTAAACTACACCTCTTCATGCAGCAGATATTCTCTGGCTCTGTGCATCTTACAACAGTTCCCACACCAACGATTTATAGATTATCATGACAGAATATGCTAATCAATGACTTGAAGATAGTTACCTCATAAATTCATCAACTAACCATTCAGAAACGTCCTGTCTCATTCTACATGTTGTCACTTCTTCTTGAGTCTCTCCATCATTGTCCTACTCCGGTTTGAACATAAAAGACTGAACAGTTTCGGACATTTTCAGTGTGTGTCTGCGTGAGGTAATCTGAGCTGCTAACATGAGCTCTTGAAGCTCCGCCCTCTTCTTGAAACGGGGCAGGAGCACCAGCTCATTTGCATTTTAAGGGACACACACAAAAACGTTTTTGCTCACCCTCAAAAAGTGGCAATTTTAACATGCTATAAAAATTATCTGTGGGGTATTTTGAGCTAAAACTTCACATACACACTCTGGGGACATCAGAGACTTATTTATTCCATCAACAGCATCTGTTTGTGATAAACCACAAGGTCTGCCTACAGGTTGATATGGAAAATAGAAAGGATTGAGAATGAACTCACTCTTTAGCAAAGGCAAACTCTTCAGGCGAGAGAAACGAAGGATCTCCATCCGCACGGGACTTTTCTTTCTCCAAAACATGAGGGAAAAACTTCTCTATCTGCAGATGAGACAACAATCACGTATATACCTAAAAAAGTACTTACCTAGAAAACATGCCTGCAGTGTATTTTACCATTGATTCACCTCTTTTTTAAGTCTAACCATAGGGCTCTATAATTTCCGTGATGCAGAAAACACGAACGGACGCCTTCATTTGATTACTACTGTTTGTCTAGAAATTTTTAAATGGACAACACAGAATTTCTGAAAAAATAAAACATTTCATAGTTTCTAGTTATTGTAAAAGAAATTAATAAATGAAAGTTTTATGAATTCAGTAGATTAGTAACATTTAATTTAACCATTAAAATGGAGTGCTGAAAAAAATGCTAAAAATCCTTTCTGGAGTAGAAATACATCCTAAAACATCTATAATCGCAGACAGGTATTTCTGGGCAAAGTGCATCTCCTATCTCTTTGAATGGGGAATTCTCCAAAGCTGTTCACCAAGCTTAAAGGCCCACTGAAGTGCGTTGAAACGCACAGCATTATTCAATGTGTTGACGTAATGTCTTCTGAAACAGCTCCAGCTGTAAACAGCTCCTCCCCTTTTTTAAAACAGCCAATAGCGTTTCGTTAATACCAGAGTTTGACTAGAGCCTTTCTGTTTAGGAGAAAACTGTGGCATTACCAATCTCTAACCGTTTCTCTTCATAATCTCAAAAACAGAGCAACAATCACTGCCATTATAAAGCTTGGATTAGCCAGGACTTTTCTTATATAACTCTGGATTGTATTCGTCTGAAAGAAGAATGTCATATACACCTAGGATGGCTTGAGGGTGAGTAAATCATGGGCTAATTTTCATTTTTGGGTGAACTAACCCTTTAATGTCTTTGTTTCTGGGCTGGTAACAGAAAGGTTCTAGGCTCAAACCCTACAATTCATGAACTATCACTACTGTGTGCTTGAGCAAGACACATATCCTCAAGCTACTCCAGAAGAAACTGTCTGTATAATTTGTTCACTGTAAATCAATTTGAATAAATGCATCAGCTAAATGACTGACTCTAAAGTCATTTCCAGGATACCTTCTGGAGCCTTGAGCGGAGGTAGCTGCTCAGAACGAAGCGGATGCGATCAATCTCCATGCGATGGACACTGGCCTTCACATCACCTTTCCTCACCCTCTGGAGATTTTCCTCCTGCATACGCAAATACAAAGGCTACACTTCATGCTATACTTCAACGATTTTAAAGTAAGCGATTTCTGAGAAACACTGTCGATATGTGAACTCAACCCTCCCTTCATTGCTTCGCCCCCAAAATGCACGAATACGCAATGCAAGAGTGATGTCTTTTTATCATAGCAGAAGCGCAGCAAAATAAAGCTTTGCAAAAAATACAATGAATATGACAAATGAACGACAAGAAAGAACTGCACTGAACAGCTTTAACGTGGGTCCTAAAGCTCTTGCCTGATCATAACCCTTCTTTGTGAATATCACTTAAAGTGAATATCCAGTGATATTCCTGACCTTTTCTCTTTTGTAATGTCTCTCAGCCATCTCTCTTTCTACAGTCTTTCTTCAAATCTCCCTTTTGCTGACCCTGTCTCCTCCTCATGAGTGGACATGCCCCCTACTGCTGATTGGCTCACTCTCTCTCCTCCTCCATCATGAGTGGACACGCCCCCTACTGCAGATTGGCTCACTCTCTCTCCTCCCCCACCATGAGTGGACACACCCCTTACAGCTGATTGGCACACTCTCTCTCCTCCCCCATATTGTGTGGAGACACCCCCTACTGCTGATTGGCACACTCCCTCTACTCCCCCATATTGTGTGGACACACCCCCTACTGCTGATTGGCACACTCTCTCTCCGCCCCCATATTGTGTGGAGACACCCCCTACTGCTGATTGGCACACTCTCTCTCCGCCCCCATATTGTGTGGAGACACCCCCTACAGCTGATTGGCACACTCCCTCTACTCCCCCATATTGTGTGGAGACACCCCCTCTCCTCCCCCATATTGTGTGGAGACACCCCCTACAGCTGATTGGCACACTCCCTCTACTCCCCCATATTGTGTGGAGACACCCCCTCTCCTCCCCCATATTGTGTGGAGACACCCCCTACTGCTGATTGGCACACTCCCTCTACTCCCCCATATTGTGTGGACACACCCCCTACTGCTGATTGGCACACTCCCTCTCCTCCCCCATATTGTGTGGACACACCCCCTACTGCTGATTGGCACACTCCCTCTCCTCCCCTATATTGTGTGGACACACCCCCTACTGCTGATTGGCACACTCCCTCTCCTCCCCTATATTGTGTGGACACACCCCCTACTGCTGATTGGCTCACTCTCTCCTCCCCCATATTGTGTGGACACCCCCTACTGCTGATTGGCACACTCTCTCTCCTCCCCTATATTGTGTGGACACACCCCCTACAGCTGATTGGCTCACTCTCTCCTCCCCCATATTGTGTGGATACACCCCCTACAGCTGATTGGCTACAAGTTTGTTGTGCTGCTTGGTCTGATCCACTGTCAACAGCGCATTCCAGAAATCGCTTACTGCATCTTTAAATTCCATTAAAATTGTACATATTTTTTATACTTTACATTATACATTTTTCTTGTATATCATAATTGTTATTGCACATGCTGTGTTATGTTTTCATGTTTCTTATTTTATTTGGAAAATCTTTTTAAGTGAAGTTACTAAAAGCTAAGAGGAATGTTGTTTTTTTTAAATGGTTAGTTACCAGTTGTAGCAGACGTATATCAAAAATAGGTCCATTTTATTTGTCAACTAACTTAATTTAACATACAATGAATTTCATCAAACACTGAACACAGATCCATACCATGTGTGTGAGCTGCTCCATCACACACTCCACCAACTCTGACTTGGTCTCCAACAGTTCCGGAGAAAACTTCTCATTAAGCCAAGCCTGAAACACAGGAGAACGAATGACACACATGAGTAAACACTTTAACAGAATGCATGTGCCTAGCAGAGCTGCATGATTAATCATTAAAAGATCGCCCTCTCGATTCAAACACCCCACGCAATCTCATTCTTACTGATTCTGCGATGTCTATTAAACTTTTGTATGATCACAGCGAACATTCAGATCTGCAGAGAGAGAAGCTGTGATGTGCCAAATTTACACTGCAAGGGTGGCATAGAAGCATTCTGAAGTGGCATTTAAGCCACTGTTTTTACACACTGTTTAATGCTGCTCAGAGGTGGCATTAATGCATTTACACAGCAATTACAACTGTATGGTTTGAGACTAGGGGGTGAGGTGGGTCAGAGCAGGCATAATTAGGTTCTTTTATACGCCATTGCATCTTTACACTGAATTTTGAGCAGGTACAGAGCAGCCTTAAATTGTCTGTGTAAAGGTGCCTGTGTATAGTTATGAAACAGCTTCACAAACAGCCCTTTCATCCACACAGTATTATTAATTCTGTGTTACAAATATTCATATTATCACAGAAGTACTGGGATAAAAGTTTATAGTTCGGATATAAACACTGATGGCTAGAGAAATGATCAAAATAGAGCAAATCACCTTTTGAAAGTAACTTGACGGTTCAAATAAAAATAATATTAATTACATCGTTACGCCAGTAGGTGGCGACACGTGACTGTCATTGAACCATTCACTCAAGAGATTCGCTGATTCATCCAGTAATGAAACATTTATGAGTGAGTCACTGAATCATTCATTCAACCAATTGTTTTTAAATAATGAATTTAAAAAGACTGCAGCAATTAAAATAGCCAGAACCTCTAGGTATTTATACCTTGGCTATTCAGAATCTCTATCTTAAACAACAACAACACACCTGACTGAATTTATGTTTCTTATGATCTTCAAAAAAACCTTCTGGTGTTTTTAACTAATTCGTTATGCTTGAAACTAGATTTGTAGACAAAAATATATTCTACATATAAATTATTGTTTACACAAATATGTGTCTACATATGTGTCAATTACATTCTAGGGCTGGGCGATACATCGATTAAAGCTGGGTACACACTGTGCGATTTATAATACGCCTTTACGATTGTTTCTTGTCAGACTGTACGAACATGATCCCCTCTGTAAGCCATGTCACACTGTAAGATCTAAGTTGTCATTAATGTCAGACTGTACGATAGTTGAGGCGCGCTAAAACGGACGCACGCAGAGTTTTATATCATCAATGAATGACGCGTTCAGTGGCGGTGAGCTGCATTACACGCGGGATTTAAATGGTGGCTACAAAGAAATCTCTAGCGCTCATTTTGGTCATAGGTTGTCTTGAAAAACGAAGATAATTTGACGGTCGTCGTAGGAGAAGTCACACTGCAGGTCATTAATCGGCTGCCGGTGAACATGTCAAACTAACGATCAAAGACTTCAGATTTTAGCCTAGGATCAGAGGAATCTTTTAGGATTTGCAAAATTTGTCTCAGATGGCCAAATCGTGGCCAGAATCTCACAGTGTGTACGCGGCTTAACTCGAATGTGTAGTTCACGTCGACTTGTTTGAATGAAAATCAGTTTTCTCTTTAACATCCGCCGACGCTCCCCTCTGGGCTCCCGTGGTTCAGCCCTCCCCCGCGCGTTTGCCATAGAGATACACAAACAACAAGGACAGTGTCATCTTACAACATACAGTGTCATTCGTAATTGGTTCGGTTTTTCGGCGTCAGTCGCAGAACAAACAATGGACCCTTTCCACAGACTGTGATGACGCGTTTTAACGGTCATCAATATCGTAAATCTTAAGTTTTTTGTATTTTCATTTTTTTTTTTAAATGCATGTACATTTATAACACTAATACTTTGTATTTGCATCAAATTACAAAAAACAACTTACCGCTGCTGTGAGGGTGTATCTAATACAGCGTCTATGGGCGTGATGGTAAAAATAACATCTTTCTCTCTTTGCACTGCCGTTATCAATCTCACTCTATTTTTTTCCCTCTTTTTGAAAGTTGTGAAATCACTATTGTGGAGTTTTTCTTTTGCTATTTGAGCAAATGGGGACACAAAAATATATATTTAATGTATTCTCTCATTCACCGCTATAATAGTTAACCCAACTATGACGACTTCCGCTTTGAGAAACCCGGAAATGTGAAAAGGGTCTATACCCCGCTGCAAAGTGTGTTTGAAGTCTGAGCTATTCATTTGAGCTGCGCGGACCGCTTATCAGCTCGGAGCAATAATAGATAGCGCAGCGCGAGCTGATCTCGTGACACAGTTACTACACAGCGCTGGAGATCCAGTGAGAAAGCGCTTGAATTCTCCACAGAATTAATAACAGAGATCTAGAGGAAGCGTTCGGCGCAGAATTCTCTGTTATAAAACTGGAATGAATCAAACAGCGCTGACGTGGAAACAGGAGGAACATTGTGAAGTTCAGGGGTTTCAGTCCACAAATCACCAACATTCACCATGATTTACTGTAGCAACACCACATGGATTTAATGTTGTTGTCATTATTCATCTCAGGGTTCGTACAACCTTTTGAGATTGAAATTCAAGCACGTTTCAAGGGTTTTTCCAGCACTTCAAAGCTGTAAATATTATCCCATTTTAATGTTATTTTTAATATGATGATTTGTAAAACTAAAAGTTTAAAGGGGTATTGTGGAAGTTTTTTTTTGAAAAGACTTGAAATGTCCACTATAACCAGTAGGTGGCGGCAGAGGCGCACTGATTGACTTATTGGCCATTTCCACTCCTTGATATATGGACAAAAGTAGGAAGTCACAAAGTCTCATGAAAAACTAAAACTTTTCTTCAGATTGTGACTAAATTACCCAGAAAGCAAGTAAAGAGCTCCTTTAATAAATCACGATGATGTTGGTCAGTTCAGTGTGAGACTATAGAAGAACAATGGTAACCTATATTTAATAAGAGCAGAATATTTAAATTTACCCTATAATTTTTTTTGCACATTACTGTTGTTAATAAAAGTTAATTTGGTAACACTTTACAATAAGGTCTCATTTGTTAACATTAGTTAATATATTAACTAACATGATCTAACCACGAGCAGTTCATTTGTTACTGTATTTGTTCATCTTTGTTAATAAAAATACAGCTGTTCATGGTTTGTTCATGATAGTTCATAGTGCATTAACTAGTGTTAACAAGATTTTAATTAAGTATTAGTAAATGTTGAAATTAACATTAACAAAGATAAACAAATGCTTTATTAGTGCTGCTCATTATTAGTTCATGTTAACTAATGTAGTGAACTAATTTTAACTAATGAACCTTATTGTAAAGTGTTACTGTTAATTTTATCTGCATATCAATTCATAAACCTTTGATATGTATACTGTATATTGCAAAAGATATGGTGCCCATATATACTGTGGAATAGCTGGGGTTTATTCACGTGCTGAAAGTTTTGGACCCCAGGTAGGTGCTACCAAGCCGCAAATATTTTACATAAACAAAATAAAGTTAAAACTTGTTTTGAACAATTTCTTTATCATCTACAGATGATACAAGTTTTTCCTCCAACATGTGGCCATCACACATGTGAACTCCTTCAATATTGTTTAAAATAATCCCAGGATGCACCTCATAAAATTGCTTAACATTTTTGGTCACTACGTAACTCATTTCCTTTTGTGTTATTTCATAAATGTGTTTGATGTGCAGTAGATGTGTCTCAGTAATTTTGTCATGCTTTACACTACATATCTATATCTAAAATCTCATATATTTCAACATCTAAACATTCTTAAATCAATACACATATACCTGTGAAGCAAAATTACTTTAAATATTAGAAATTAAGGTAGCTTAAAGGTGCAGTGTGCAGCATTTATAAGGATCTATTGACGGAAATGCAATATAATATACATAACTATGTTTTCAGTGGAGTATAAAGACCTTATATAATGAACCGTTATGTTTTTATTACCTTAGAATGAGCCATTTCTATCTACACACACCGCGGGTCCCCTTACAGTGAAGTTGCCGCCATGTTTCTACAGTAGCCCTAAAGGGACAAACTGCTCTAAAGAGCGCTAGCTACTTTCCTCTCTCTTAGACGACCACATCTTTGTCCTGTGTCGGCCACCGTAGCTTCTCTATGGGGAGGGGTGAGCAGTGGGTGATTCACAACCTCACCACTAGATGCCGCTAAAATTCACACACTGCACCTTTAAAGGGTTAGTTCACCCAAAAATGAAAATTCTGTCATTAATTAGTCCCCCTCATGTCGTTCCAAAGCAATTGTCGTTATGAAGCCGACAATAATATTTTGTGTGCAAAAAAAACGAATTTATTCAACAATTTTGTCTAGTCTGTGTCAGACTCTTACGCTGTTCATGTTGTAAATACAGTGCAGCTCCTGCGTCGTCATCATCACACACACACACACACACACGCACGCGTCGTGGTGCTCACGTGAACAGCATCGGCTGCCATAGATCTCGAGAACGCTGCACTGTTTACACTGCTTCAACAGCGTAGACTGACACAGACTAGACGAAATTGTCAAATAAAGTCGTTATTTTTGTTTGTTTTTTGCGCACAAAAAGTATTCTCGTTGCGTCAAAACATTAGGGTTGAACCACTGGAGTCACATGGACTATTTTAACGATGTCTTTACCACATTTCTGGACCTTGAAAGTGTTCATTAAATTGCTGTCTATGCTGTCTTAGAGCTCTCGGATTTCATCAAAAATATCTTCATTTGTGTTCTGAAGATGAACGAAGGTCTTACGGGTTTGGAACGACATGAGGGTGAGGAATTCATGACAGAATTTTCCTTTTTGGGTGAACTAACCCTTTAAATGTGCAGTAGGCGACTGAAAGTGAATCACACTAAGCACTAAAACACACTTGTGGCCAATCAGTAAAAAGGGGGGCGTGTCCACCCTTACAAAAATGAACCATGGTTTTAATACAAATAAAACCAAAAAAAACATGGTTATTGTAGTTAAACCATGGTAACCACAAATTAACTATGGTTTTGCTACTCTAACCATAGTTTAATCATGGTATTTGTACTGTGGTTATATAAATGGTAATCAATTTGCCAAAAAACCATGGTTACTAAACTTTTACTATAATAAAACCATGGTTATTTTTCGTAAGGGCACTCATGAGGGGGGAGGTGCCTGTGCTGCATAGCGTGTTCGTGAATTTGGGGGCGGGGCTATCAAGATAGGGGTGTGATCCTTGTTTGTTTTTGTGATTTCAAATATCAACAGCGTTTCTCAGAAATCGCTTACTGCACCTTTATTAAGAAAAAAGACATGCCAGTGGGGTTTTAAAACTATTTTTCTTACCTTGCTGAAAGATCCTATTTTAAGCATTAATTTTCAGTAGTATATAAGACTTAATTGAATCATTCTGCTTCTGAAGCTGATCTAATAATGTTTAGATATTTGTACTGGAAAACAAGACAAAAATACAGAGCGTGAACTTACATGAACACACCTTTCCTTTTGTGTGTGTGTGTGTGTGTTTGATCATTTGAGCAGGCATAAAGATGTCTGACCTCCTCCAGTTTGGTGATGAGCTCTGCTGGGGTCAGCACATCCTCCTGGCTCTCCTCTCCTCCACTGAGATCACTGGCGTCCGACATTAACAACACAACACGCCTCGATCAAAAGTGCTGGAGTTCAGCTCGGCTACTACAACACTCACACAAAAACGCCAAACGAAATCCCAAACTTTCAGCTGTTTACATCCTCATGTGCGATCACTGCGGAAACCAGTTCTGATAGGGAATTGCGCGCCAAAACGCAACAAAATGACGCGGCGATGATGTCACCGCGCCCTCAAGCTGGTTGAAGTGGCGCAAGTCTGCGCAATGCGCACCAAAATAAAACTCGTTTGGTGTCAGATGCTGTTTTCTATACTTTATATCTTATATATATATATATATATATATATATATATATATATATATATATATATATATATATATATATATATATATATATATATATATATAAATAAATATAATACTAGTTCTCAATCGAAGAGATCGTGAAAATTCAGATTTTGTGAAATCAGGCAGTGCCTTAAAGGGATAGTTCACCTAAAAATACAAATTATATCATCATTTATTCACAATCAACCTGCATGATTTTTCTGCTAAACACACGAAAATATTTTGAATTATGTGGCTAACAGTTTCTGGTCTCCATTGACTTCCATAGTACGAAAAAATAATACTATGGACGTCAATGGGGACCAGAAACTGCTTGGTTACCCATATTCTTCAAAATATCCTACAGAAGAAAGAAACTCATGGAGGTTTGGAACAAATTGAGGGTGGTAAATTTCTTTATTTTATATATGAACTATCTCTTTAAGGTACATTAATACTCTGTTTTTCATTTCTTTGTGGCACTGATGTTTATAGCCTTATATATTTGTCCAGTGCCACATGCTGATATTTATATTACTGATATTTTATTGGGAAATCTTAAAAGACTCTTGCATCAGTCATATTCAACAATTCTGTAATGTGGGCACTTTGTTTGAGTTTTATTTGTGCATAATTTGGCCCCTATATTTATGTGTATTTTGTACATTTTATACATTGTTTTACAGCCAGGCTACTGTCTCCACACGACTGTTCTTCAGTCAACAACAACTTTCAGTCAATTTGAGTGATTTTTGTTGCTTATTTTATTGTTTTCTAAATATAAATACAAAATATTTAAATATTTAAAAACTAAAAATAAATAAATAAATAAACATATACACTCACCTAAAGGATTATTAGGAACACCATACTAATACTGTGTGTGACCCCCTTTCGCCTTCAGAACTGCCTTAATTCTACGTGGCATTGATTCAACAAGGTGCTGAAAGCATTCTTTAGAAATGTTGGCCCATATTGATAGGATAGCATCTTGCAGTTGATGGAGATTTGTGGGATGCACATCCAGGCCACGAAGCTCCCGTTCCACCACATCCCAAAGATGCTCTATTGGGTTGAGATCTGGTGACTGTGGGGGCCATTTTAGTACAGTGAACTCATTGTCATGTTCAAGAAACCAATTTGAAATGATTCAAGCTTTGTGACATGGTGCATTATCCTGCTGGAAGTAGCCATCAGAGGATGGGTACATGGTGGTCATAAAGGGATGGACATGGTCAGAAACAATGCTCATGTAGGCCGTGGCATTTAAACGATGCCCAATTGGCACTAAGGGGCCTAAAGTGTGCCAAGAAAACATCCCCCACACCATTACACCACCACCACCAGCCTGCACAGTGGTAACAAGGCATGATGGATCCATGTTCTCATTCTGTTTACGCCAAATTCTGACTCTACCATCTGAATGTCTCAACAGAAATCGAGACTCATCAGACCAGGCAACATTTTTCCAGTCTTCAACTGTCCAATTTTGGTGAGCTCGTGCAAATTGTAGCCTCTTTTTCCTATTTGTAGTGGAGATGAGTGGTACCCGGTGGGGTCTTCTGCTGTTGTAGCCCATCCGCCTCAAGGTTGTGCGTGTTGTGGCTTCACAAATGCTTTGCTGCATACCTCGGTTGTAACGAGTGGTTATTTCAGTCAAAGTTGCTCTTCTATCAGCTTGAATCAGTCGGCCCATTCTCCTCTGACCTCTAGCATCAACAAGGCATTTTCGCCCACAGGACTGCCGCATACATGATGTTTTTCCCTTTTCACACCATTCTTTGTAAACTCTAGAAATGGTTGTGCGTGAAAATCCCAGTAACTGAGCAGATTGTGAAATACTCAGACCGGCCCGTCTGGCACCAACAACCATGCCACGCTCAAAATTGCTTAAATCACCTTTCTTTCCCATTCTGACATTCAGTTTGGAGTTCAGGAGATTGTCTTGACCAGGACCACACCCCTAAATGCATTGAAGCAACTGCCATGTGATTGGTTGATTAGATAATTGCATTAATGAGAAATTGAACAGGTGTTCCTAATAATCCTTTAGCTGAGTGTATATATATAATTAAACAAATTTCGAGCATTTCTGAATAACAATATATATTTTTATCATCCAGACCGCTAGATGTCAGCATTGCGCATTCACTGACGCGCCCGTTATATGAGCTGTGACGCACCGCGCATGCGCAGTGTTTCTGTAGGAATGGCGGCCAGACTCCTCTTGAGATCAGCTACTCGCGCTGCTGTTTACAGCCGTCGGCCTCTCCCATCTCCGGCTGTCGTTCGGGGACTGGCATCTGGAGGTACTACTCGGTCAATGGCTTTGTCTTGTGTGCGTGTTTGGACGGTTTGCGCTGGAAAACACAGCTTAGATCGACAGTAACTCGGCCTGTTTGAGTAGTAGCGCGTCACTGTCCCTCCGCCTCTCATAAACATGTCATCTTCTTTACACACACGGACTTGAATGTAAGTTTTTGGGCTATTAAATTGTCGCTACAACTTCGACCTTTTTTCCTCACTGGAGAGTTGTCGGTGAATCCTCTTAATCGCTATAGCAGGGACACGATTTGCGTTTCCGATACATCAGCAAAAAATAAAACAATCATGGTTTGCTAATGGTAAATGATAATTGTTAGATAAGTCGGAGTTAATTATGAGATAAAATCATAATTATAACAACTCGAAATTATGAGTCGTAGTTATGACAAAAGGTTTAAATAAACACGTGTGTGCGCGCGCGCGCGTTATGTATATGTTTGCATATGTGTGGGTGTTTAATTTATGTGTGTGTTTGTGTATGTGTGAATATATGTATGTGTGTTTGTATGTATGTGCGTGTGTGTAGATGTTTGTGTCTGCATATGTATTTGTGTGTGTTTGTATGTATTTGTGTGTGTGTGTGTGTGTGTGTGTGTGTGTGTGTGTGTGTGTGTTTGTATGTATATGTGTGGGTGTTTGTGTCTGCATATGTATGTGTGTGTGTGTTTGTATGTATATGTGTGGGTGTTTGTGTCTGCATATGTATTTGTGTGTGTGTGTGTGTGTGTGTGTGTGTGTGTGTGTTTTTGTATGTATATGTGTGGGTGTTTATGTATGTGTGTGTGTGTGTGTGTTTGTATGTATATGTGTGGGTGTTTATGTATTTGTGTGTGTGTGTGTGTGTTTGTATGTATATGTGTGGGTGTTTGTGTCTGCATATGTATGTGTGTGTGTGTTTGTATGTGTGTGGATGTTGTTTGTGTCTGCATATGTATTTATTTATGTGTGTGTGTGTGTTTGTATGTATATGTGTGGGTGTTTATGTATGTATGTGTGTGGATGTTGTTTGTCTGCATATGTATTTGTGTGTGTGTGTGTGTGTTTGTATGTATATGTGTGGGTGTTTATGTATGCAGTATGTATGTGTGTGTGTGTGTTTGTATGTGTGTGGATGTTTGTGTCTGCATATGTATTTATGTGTGTGTTTGTATGTATATGTGTGGGTGTTTGTGTCTGCATATGTATGTGTGTGTGTTTGTATGTGTGTGGATGTTGTTTGTGTCTGCATATGTATTTATTTATGTGTGTGTGTGTGTTTGTATGTATATGTGTGGGTGTTTATGTATGTATGTGTGTGGATGTTGTTTGTCTGCATATGTATTTGTGTGTGTGTGTGTGTGTGTTTGTATGTATATGTGTGGGTGTTTATGTATGCATTATGTATGTGTGTGTGTCTTTGTATGTGTGTGGATGTTGTTTGTGTCTGCATATGTATTTATGTGTGTGTATGTATATGTGTGGGTGTTTAGCTATGCATTATGTGTGTGTGTGTGTAGATGTTTGTGTCTGCATATGTATTTGTGTGTGTGTGTGTGTGTTTGTATGTGTGTGGATATGTATTTGTGTGTGTGTGTTTGTATGTTTATATGTGTGGGTGTTTAATTTATGTGTGTGTTTGTATATGTGTGAATATATGTATGTGTGTGGGGGGGTTGTGTGTGTGTTTGTATGTATGTATGTGTGTGTGTGTGGATGTTTGTGTCTGCATATGTATTTGTGTGTGTGTTTGTATGTATATGTATGTATGTGTGTGGATGTTGTTTGTGTCTGCATATGTATTTGTGTGTGTGTATGTATGTGTGTGTGTGGATGTTATTTGTGTCTGCATATGTATTTGTGTGTGTGTGTGTGTGTGTGTTTGTATGTATATGTGTGGGTGTTTATGTATGCATGTATGTATGTATGTGTGTGTGTGTTTGTATATGTGTGGGTGTTTAATTTATGTGTGTGTATGTGTGAATATATGTATGTGTGGGGGGGGGGTTGTGTGTGTGTGTTTGTATGCATGTATGCATGTATGTGCGTGTGTGTGGATGTTTGTGTCTGCATATGTATTTGTGTGTGTGTTTGTATGTATGTGTGTGGATGTTGTTTGTGTCTGCATATGTATTTGTGTGTGTGTGTGTTTGTATGTATATGTGTGGGTGTTTAGCTATGCATTATGTATGTGTGTGTGTGTGGATGTTATTTGTGTCTGCATATGTATTTGTGTGTGTGTGTTTGTATGTATATGTGTGGGTGTTTATGTATGCATGTATGTGTGTGTGTGTTTGTATGCATGTGTGCATGTTATTTTTATATATATATATATAACACCCAAAAGTCATAATTATGAGATGATAACTGGCATCAAGTTGACATTATGCAATATAAAGTTAAATCTTTCTCATAATTTTGACTTGGCTGAAATGGGCTTCTATTAGTACCTTAATTAGCCAAATGATAACTGTTTGAGGAGCATCGATACACCATGCAGTCGCTGTCTGTAACATCATTAACTCGTGATCTTGTGTTCAGGCATTCCCACAGATGATGAGCAGGCCACCGGTCTGGAGAAGATTGTGTTGCAAGCTTCCAAGAAAGGAACGGTAAAGTATCATGTGTAAAATAAAGAGTCCTGTGAGAGTTCAGAAGAATCAACGCTGCTCTTCTCCACCAGGATCCATATAACATCTTAAAACCGAAGGAGTATGCCGGCTCCAAACAAGACCCTCATATCGTCCCCTCTATAACCAACAAGAGGATTGTTGGCTGTGTTTGTAAGTGATATTATCATTTAATTTAAATATATATTTCTAGTCAAGTTCATCCTTATCTCTCACTAATCAGTATTGAATTTAGGATGTTTACTTAAAAGTCTTCAAGTATCATTAATGAGCAATGCCAGTGCAGACTTTAGGGCTCCTCCAAATAAAGATTACATTGTTTCCATCCAAAGTTGTGAATTTAACAAAATTGGAATATCGCATAAAACATTTGTGAATAAAGCAGTGTTTCCATCCCATGTGTTCAAGACAACAAAAATCATCACCTCCTGGGAAATTGGCATAAAATATCTGTAATAAGTTGCTGCAATCGGGCTCTTTTTTCCTCCATCGTAAATGAGTTGCTTCTCAGATCGGCAGACGAAACGCTGTCATGTTCTCTTGCGTTGGGATGCTGGTGTTTGGGAACGCAATCGTGTGAGACGCTTCTGAAGGGGGTTCAACCAAATCATTCTGATGACAGACTTCGGCTCAGGCGATTTAGAGCCACCAAATCAACATTCGCGATGCGATTGGCCCGCTGGTTAGTCCAGTTATCCAATCATAGCCTCTGTTGGGGCAAAGTCACGTTTTCTTGTTGCGCATGGAGGGATTTATTCAGTGAACGCGTCTCTATCGTAGTTTATGCGTATGTTGCTTATCGGATAAAAACATATCCGCCTCAATTGAGCGCATAGGTTTCTTTTTTAATTTTTTTTTATTTATGTGCATCTTGTCTTTTAAAAAAAAAAAATGCAATATCCAAAAATGTGCATAAAAATAGGTGGATGGAAACATAGCTGTTGTCAGTTATGTGTATATTATTAGCATGAGCCATCACCTAATGACCTATTAACCTATATGACATTTTCTTTTCTTTTTTTTGAAGGTGAAGAAGACAACACTGCAGTGGTTTGGTTTTGGTTGCATCAGGGTGAATCTCAGCGCTGCCCGTCCTGTGGCGCTTACTACAAACTCGTTCCACACGAGTTACCCCACTGAAATATGCACTAAACACTCCTATAGTGACTTATGCACAATCTCCCTGCTGTTCCCTGTTCGGAACAATAGAATTGCACTTTTTATAGGGACCTAGTTCTTCATTGGTTGCTTTATTAGCAGATTTAACGTCAAGAAAACTGGCTTTCTACAAATCTGAAACGGAAGAATCTGCATTGTTATCCTATTTGTGAATGTAGGTTTCATTACTTGATGAGAACGTTTATGTACCCTATTGTTCGCTGTGGCTCAGCTACTTCCAAATGTTCCTCAGAAATACAGTGCATTACCTGTTCTGTTACAACAATGAGCTGATACTTATAATCTGCGACTAGATGCATTACAGAAGTTTGCACATTTTTGCAAGGGAGATTGAAAAGTCTTTGCTTTTTCAATGTGTAGGTAAAGATTACATTCCATCCCAACTACATTCCATTAACTTTGAAAGTTTTGAAAATGAATGTTCGTCTATAGTTTAAAATAAATATGGTGTTTGTCTTCTCTCTCTTTGCATCTCATTGCTAGAATCTTTGCAGGGAATTCACAGGAAAGACCTGACATGATCTTGACAAATTTATTTTATACAAAAATATTTTTTACATTCAGTATACAACTGTACATTACAGTGTTTTTTTTTAACATTATTGGTGCATCATCTTGTGCCAAGTACCTTGAGACTGTAATATAAAATATGCAAAAATACAGTTTTGATGTATTTGCCCTTATAAGAAAATTCTTCTAGACTAGGTCTGGTAATGATTCATTAACAAAAAACTTGATTATTTACTCTGGACCCTGAATTGTTTCAATAATTTATTAGACGAATGGCTTGATTGATACACTTAATTCAACATATGTAACATTCAGAACACTTTTATCCGAAGCGATTTACAGTGCATTCACTGATGCATTTGATCAGTATTGTGTGTACATTGGGAATCGATTCCATGCATATGTTGCTGCAAGGTCCTCAACCAATTACAGGACCTCACATGTAACAGTCCTTTAATGTAAAACGATCATGGAAATTAATTTGACCGTTCCACATCATTTGTGAAGGACTAGTCCCGTCCTGAATCAGCCAGTTCAAGTTGGTCTAAATTAAGTGGCTTTTTTAAGGGTGTGTTCACACTTGGCATGTTTGGTTGGATTAAAACGAACCCTGGAGCGATTGCTCTGTTGGTGCGTTTCATTTGAATAAGTGTGAACGCTGCGTGTGAACCAAACAAGAGGACTGGGAGCGCTGAAAAGATGGGTCTCAATCCGCTTCCAAACAAACGCAACACAGACCAAAGACATCTAAACAAACCAAAAACAGGAAGATGAGACGCTGATGAGACTCCTTTACACATTTTATAAGCTCTTCACGAGTTCTCAGCGGGTCTAAATACCATCATATGTAGCTACGCACATACAATGAGCGCATTTAGCCCAGAACACAGCATTGTTTTGGATGTTTGGTAAGTTTAGTCATGAAATATACGTAATAAAAGCCGACCAATCAGGTTGTGAACGTATCCTTATGCCTTTAGGTTCAGTATCTTTAGGTTCGGTGTTAAAATGCCAATGTGAATGCTAAGTGGACCAGAACTACATGTTTTTATTTTGGTCCAGACCAAGCATGTTGTTATATTTTGATTACAAAAGACATTGTTTTCTTTTGAATAACATGGCTAAAATATGTATTAAGAAAAATAAACAGGTTCAGTTTTGATTTCATGTTGCTCTGAAGCACAACAGAAGTCTAGTCTAGACGAGGGGTGGCCAACGTCGGTTCTAAAGAGACACAGTTTTGCTGCAGGACTGTGGCTCTCCAGGACCGAAGTTGGCCACCCCTGGTCTAGATCATAAGGACCAGTAGTTTCAGGATAGTTCAGTAAGGCTGCCGTCCTGTCATGTACCCCGCAGGTGAATGCCAGATCGGAAACGGGTAAGGGTAGGAGGGCAAACCAGCGTCATAAGACCCAGGAAAGGGGGTTCCCACTGGAGGGCAATTCATAGAGTGGGTCTGAGCAGGAGGTATTGTTAGGTGGGTTGGAAGAAGTACAGGTTGAAAAGGTAGAGCCTTCATCTGTTCGGCTAAGTCTCCCCGCGGTCTCTCTATGGTTGGCAGGTAGGGCATTGTCAGACCGGCATGGGGGTGGAAGAGGTACTGCTGGGTAGGCAGAGGTTTGGGCAACATAGTCTTTGCTTTCTCTTTCCTGTCCGTCATGCGAAGTGGAGAGGACACGGGTATCTTCTTTAAGTAGGCTTCATCGGTGGTGGGCCTCTTTAGGAGGTGCTGGGGGTAGGACATGTGCGGCTTAAAAGTGGGTTGTAGCCTGCAGGGATCACGGGGTAAGACTTTGGAGAAGCTGGAGGCATGAGGAACCCAGTAGGCTCTGGTGTAGACAGGCGAGGGCAGCCTGTGGGATGCAAGTCTGGTGCCGGATTTACCATCCGAGGTCCATGAAAGACTCCTTTGGGTCTTTTCGGAATGGGCTGGGCCAGCTTGCAGGAATTCCCGGTAATGGTAGTGGTGATAGTTGGCAAGTTCTTTGCTGTTGGGGTAACAGCCGAGAGGTTTGCAAACTCCTGTGCTACCAGCCTTGGATGTGGGGAGAGTGGGCAAACGAGAAGGAGTCTTGCGTTCAGTCTCTTTGACGGGAGACTTCTGGGTCGTCACGGCTATACAGTCCTCGGAGGAGACTGAGTACGGAGATGGGCTACGGGACAGCGAGTCAGACGGAGAGGAGACAGGAAGGGGTGAGCCATCGGAAGAGTGGCGGGTGCGAGTAATGGAAGGGCAAGCAGGAGACTGGGAGGAGTGGGATAGCTGAATGACGGAGGGTCTCTCCAGTTCGGCACCATCCTCCAAGGAGCCAGAGGAAGGGGCGGTGAGGCTAGCCTGGGCCAGACGCTTCTTCTTCTCCAAGGGAGAGATAACCTCAGCCGGGGTGGGAGTCTGGACGAGGGGGTTCTCCCTGGAGCAGGTGCCAGTGTGCGGACCGTGGATAGGAGTCGTGGACGACTGCTTGGAGTCTAGGCGATCGGATGGCATCCATTGACTGGGATGGGAACACATGCCTTTCTCACAGTGATGATCTGATCCCAATTTCTCCTGAGAACAAAAGTGAGACGCTTCAGGACAAGGAGCAGACAGATACATTCTCACACATAGGACGTTTGGAGATACACTGCCCGGCCAAATTGGATTTAAATAGGCAAATGCTTAAGAGTCTGTGATTGGATCATTATTACAGGGATTATTGTGTTTCTAGCATGTTATATGTTTGGCAACAGTTCTTCTAAAAGCATTTGCCTATTTAAATCCAAACAGTGACTTTTTTTTTTTGGCCAGGCAGTGTGTGTACAGTGCATAATTCAGATTTACTGCATATAATGTTGGATTATATTGTAGGTAGGGCTGGGTGATAGAGATATTTGCAACACTGTGAAGTTCTAATGAGCTTTTTGTTTTGTCTCAAGACTAGTACAGTAGCATGAACATCATCATTAGATTAATATCCATTAACTGGTTCAGACAGTCCATTTCAATGGCTCAATTCAACCATCTGTCTGTGTCATCACATAGTTCTCGTAGCTGTTTTGCTCAACTCTAACTGTATTGTACATTTGAGTTTCTTTGATCTAAGTGCATTTCTTGCCACTCACCTCGCACTCTTCTCTCTCCATCTTCCTCTTCTTCTTGCTCTCTGGCTTACTTCCCCTGTTCTCAGGGCTCCTCTTGTACTGTTTGCGAGGTTTGGAGGGTGGCAGTGGTTTGTCCTCCTCGCCTTTCAGCTGCCTCTCAAAGGGCAACACCAACCTGCACAAAGAAAGAGTTTTACTGTTGGAGCCGTGGCCTGGCGGTCAACGCACATGCTCTGAATCTTGTGGGCAATGCGAGTTAACAGTCTTCATTGCAACCTCTTCTCGTTCTGCACTGTATGTGTTATACACTTCAAATCATTAGGAATGTTTGAGTTTGCAAGTGTGTTTACCTCTCGTAGTGTCTGCGTGTGCATGTGGCTGCACTAGTACTGCCCGGACTACCACCCAGCTCGTCGTACACATTCTTCCATAGCCTCCGCGCTGTTACCTGTGTGCAAACACAACGTTATTATACACCCTCAGCAGAACTGACTTTAACTGCCTACTGTATATTGATACTTCTTTGACGTTGATTCGATTACAAGACAGATGCTAATCACCATCACATGGTTTTGATGGTCTTTCTACTGGTGCGGTCACATTTGCCTTTGTGCAATAAAATTCTGCATGCAAATTCTAAATGGGAATTCCTGCACAGATCCTGTTTGGTAAACCCACACCGCAGTACTTAAGTGAACATCTGACCTGTTATCTGACAGCAGCATTGATTTAATTCCACACCCGACCCTACCCGTTTGACACAAAGACCGCGAACCGAACTGCACCCGCATCAGGTAGACAAAAAATTATTTTCTCATGTAACACAAGCAATCAAACCAGCATTATGCATTTAAAGTCCCCCTATTATGTTTTTTGAATATTCGCTTTCATGCAGTGTGTAATATCGCTGTTTGTGAATGTAAACGTTCTGCAAAGTTGTAAAGTCTAAAGTGCACGATAAATAAAGTTATTTTCTCCCAAAGGAAAGAATCGACTCTGAACCTCATATACGAGTCGTTTGTGTTTCGAATCCCACTGTGTTAAGGTACGTCACTAGAAAAGACATTTGCATAATGCCCCCTTATGTTGTACGTCGTCCGCCCGCAAACAACTTGTCCCGCCCTGGGAAGATTTGCTTCTCAAATCTCGGAGTTCAACGCGGGATTTGCAAAACGCTTGCTCTTGAAAGATGAATCAGTACCAGTTTATTTCAGCCGGCTTGCTCCTCAGAATCACAACCTGCAAGTATGAATAATTATTGAAGTATGTATTTTCTACCGGGCGTTCAAAATACGTAGTTTTGTGTTTTATATTGTGTAACTCACATTATTACTGTCTTACTGAAACACTTCTGCTCATCAGCTGTGGGTCACTATTACCTAAATCTGTGTCTATTAATGCAGATCGTCTGTCGTTCTTACTACTTTGTGTAAAGATAAAGGATGGAGCAAGGTTTGTTTGACAAACGTTTGTTACATCAGTCATTTACAGTGCTGGGCTAAAGTATGCGCTGTTATTGATACAGTTCTCTCTCTATCGCTCTCTCCCTCTAATAACTGCATTAATAACTGCATGTTTCTGCTATCAGTGCCTCCGTTATGAGCAATAAAATTACGTTTTGGAATTAGTCATGGGATGAGATGCATAAGAAATTAGTCCTGCACACAAGAGCGTTTTAAGGACAAAACCTGACAAACGTCTTGAAATACATTATCTGAACAATGTTTTGATGTGTGCTAACCGTAGTATAAGCGGAATAATTACCGTTGAATTATTAGAAAAATACTCTTCGCGTCGTGACCACATTACCACCTCCGGTGTGCATTATTTTTCTAATAATTCAACGCCCCGTCGTCAATTATTCCTTACATAAGCAGTGCTTCATGCATCGCTACACTACTGACAATGGACCTTATTTGCCCGCAAAATGTTGCCAAAGGTTCACTAATGTGATCATGCTTTAATGTGCAATTCTGAAATAGCAAAATTATCATTTACGCTTGCATTTTGTTTCACAGTTTGTGTACTGCATGCATTGCATTATCAGTCAGATCAGCTCTTGTCATAGTGGAACTCCATGATTAGTCACTGCTTAGTTTCTGAGGTTTCCTCATGTGTGTCTGAGTACATACCCCACATTTATTTTCACAGGCGGATAAAGGTTTCAGCTCTTACTACCACTCTTACTGCCTGACACATTGCTAAATCAGTTAATGACCAAGGTACTTTTTAATGACAGGTGTCAGTCCTGTACTCATTTGAGATGCGTTACTGGAATAAAGTTTGACTGATGCAATAATAGCATTTTTTTGCATGACTCTTTTTAGATTACAAGGTCAAACTTTCCACTCCCAGACGCAATTCACACAAAGAAACAAGACCCACTTTGACCAAGGCTAAAATTATATACAGACAGACAGTTTTGTCAAACATCGGTTTTACTGACCACACGTTGCACACTTATTAAAAATACAAACACTTTAGCACCTTCGAGTGAGTGGAAACTGAAGGGTGAGAGAACAAAGCTTTGTAGACGCAGGTTTGGGCAGAAAGAGCTACAGGTGGAGGATCGACCCCCCTTCTCATTGTGGTCATAACGGTCACTGCTAAAGCCCTCATAGTTTCCACTGTGCAAGAGCAAGAGGCGAATGCATGACCTGCTTCTCAACTTCCTCGTTGGGTGCGGAAGCCTTGGGCAGTTGGCATACTTGTGCAATATATCGACAGGATAATGCTATCAGCAGCATGAATGAGAGATGGGGGAGATAGACCAGTGCCAGGTTGGAGGTTTGTTTGCTTGAGGATACATACCGCATCATATCCTCCAAGCGTCTCCACAGCTTTGTAGATTTTCCACAGGTTGACTTGAAAAAAACCATAACACAGAATGTTAAAAATCAATTGATATGTAGATGGAACTTCCCACAAAGAGGGAAAAAAAATGCACAAATGTCAACACACGTTCAGTGAAAGGAGGTGCTTTTTATTATCTATCAATTTTATATGCGATATGAAACCCTGTTACCAAATTCTGGAACACTGCTAAATACAGTTTAGAACTTTTGTAAGAATTCCGAGGTTACACTTTATTTTGGCAACACTTTATTGTACAGTGTCCTTGTTACATGTACTTACCATAGTAATAACAGTAAATTATGCATAATTACATGCAACTAACCCTCAACTAAACCCTAACCCTATAGTAAGTAATTGTACAGTGTAACCCTTTATTTTAAGGTGTCTTTGTTACACTGTAATTATACATTTAAGTACTGAGTAATATTGAGGAACTATATATACTTAGGTTAGGATTAGGGTTTGGTTGAGGGTTAGTTGCATGTAATTATGCATAATTTACTGTCATTACTATGGTAAGTACATGTAACATGTGACAAGGACACTGTAAAAAATAAAGTGTTACCAAATAAAGTGTAACCCACTTTATTTTAAGGTGATGTAATTACACGTTACTACATGCACTGACTATAGTAAATTATGCATAATTACATGCAACTAACCATAAACAAAACCCTAATCCTATCCTAACCCTACGGTAAGTACATGTAGTTACTTAATATTACTCAGTACTTAAATATATAATTACACTGTAACAATGACACCTTAAAATAAAAAGTAACCCTTTGGTAACACTTTATTTGACAGTGTCCTTGTTTTTTTTTTTAAGGTGACGTTGTTACATTGTACTTACTCAAATAAGTATCGAGTAATATTAATTAACAACATGTACTTACTATAGAGTTATGGTTTAGGGTTAGTTACTTGTAATTATGCATGCATCATTTACTGTTATTACTATAAGTGCATGTAACGTGTAACTGCACCACCTTAAAATAAAGGTCAAGACTGATTTAAGATTTTTTGTTTTTTAGATCATTTATCAAGCAGTTCTCACAACAAAAATCATATAGTTTGTGTTTCTAATGCTTAAAAATGTCCTGGCACACTGTATTCGTGGAAAGTGACAGATACAGTGTGTTTTTTATATTAGTGGTTCTCTACTGGTGTGTTTGCAGGTGTGTTCTGCTCTGAAAAACTGCTAAATGTTAATAATAAAATGCAATTAGTTATATAGTTGAAAAACATGGTTTGTGATGACAACATTGTGTTTTGTAAGGTGAATTATGGCTGCTGGGAGCATCAACCCATTTAGAAAGTAAATTCTCAGCCATTTTGAATACTTGAAAGTCGATATATTGGCCCGTAAAAAATATAAATCAAAATTTTTATATAATTTTTGTCTGATTACAAAATCCATGTCCCAGGCACACAATTATGATGTTCTCATTATAATTTTATGTAGCCGATAAGACTTGCACTGAACTATATTTTCATTTTTGATCATATTTCAAGTTCGCATCTGAAGTGTCTCAGCTGAAGGAAATAATACCTTATTTATCAGCTTTAATATATCGGACACATTTTCTTAATCAGGCCGATAACATTTAAAATAAAGCGAGGAATGAGATTATATGTAAGATGTGGGACTAAATTATAAGTAATATTTTCAATAGCTGGAAACAGTTGAGAAGGCTATATGTTAAATATACACTCACCTAAAGGATTATTAGGAACACCTGTTCAATTTCTCATTAATGCAATTATCTAATCAACCAATCACATGGCAGTTGCTTCAATGCATTTAGGGGTGTGGTCCTGGTCAAGACAATCTCCTGAACTCCAAACTGAATGTCAGAATGGGAAAGAAAGGTGATTTAAGCAATTTTGAGCGTGGCATGGTTGTTGGTGCCAGACGGGCCGGTCTGAGTATTTCACAATCTGCTCAGTTACTGGGATTTTCACGCACAACCATTTCTAGAGTTTACAAAGAATGGTGTGAAAAGGGAAAAACATCCAGTATGCGGCAGTCCTGTGGGCGAAAATGCCTTGTTGATGCTAGAGGTCAGAGGAGAATGGGCCGACTGATTCAAGCTGATAGAAGAGCAACTTTGACTGAAATAACCACTCGTTACAACCGAGGTATGCAGCAAAGCATTTGTGAAGCCACAACACGCACAACCTTGAGGCGGATGGGCTACAACAGCAGAAGACCCCACCGGGTACCACTCATCTCCACTACAAATAGGAAAAAGAGGCTACAATTTGCACAAGCTCACCAAAATTGGACAGTTGAAGACTGGAAAAATGTTGCCTGGTCTGATGAGTCTCGATTTCTGTTGAGACATTCAGATGGTAGAGTCAGAATTTGGCGTAAACAGAATGAGAACATGGATCCATCATGCCTTGTTACCACTGTGCAGGCTGGTGGTGGTGGTGTAATGGTGTGGGGGATGTTTTCTTGGCACACTTTAGGCCCCTTAGTGCCAATTGGGCATCGTTTAAATGCCACGGCCTACCTGAGCATTGTTTCTGACCATGTCCATCCCTTTATGACCACCATGTACCCATCCTCTGATGGCTACTTCCAGCAGGATAATGCACCATTTCACAAAGCTCGAATCATTTCAAATTGGTTTCTTGAACATGACAATGAGTTCACTGTACAGTCACCAGATCTCAACCCAATAGAGCATCTTTGGGATGTGGTGGAACGGGAGCTTCGTGCCCTGGATGTGCATCCCACAAATCTCCATCAACTGCAAGATGCTATCCTATCAATATGGGCCAACATTTCTAAAGAATGCTTTCAGCACCTTGTTGAATCAATGCCACGTAGAATTAAGGCAGTTCTGAAGGCGAAAGGGGGTCAAACACAGTATTAGTATGGTGTTCCTAATAATCCTTTAGGTGAGTGTATATATGTTATATATGTTAAAAGATACCGATATGGTGGCCGATACATCGTGCATCCCTAAAAAAATGCATGTTCTTTTATTCAATTATATTTGTATGATTGTGAGAGTTGAGAGTTGAAGTTTTGGTGTAGGGTCACCACATGATGTTCAATGACAAAAGCAAAAAGCAGCTGAAAACCACTGATTTAAATGATATTATATTAGATGCCACAGTCTTTAGACTCACTCTGTTTAAAGCCAAGGTGGGGAATTCTCTCTATCGGCGTGCCTCTTTCCTTCATAAAACAGTAGAGATTGGTCACAAACGTCCTCTCTTCACTCTCCGATTGGTCGGTTCTGGAAGCCTCCTCACTGCTATTGGTGGATACCAAATTCTCCATCTCCCTGCTGGTCTAGTGGAGAAATGGTGTATGGTTAAAAGACACAAAATCACGAAAGGTGTCCAAAAAAAATAAAAATAATTATATATATATATATATATATATATATATATATATATATATATATATATATATATATATATATATATATACACACAGGTGCTGGTCATATAATTAGAATACCATCAAAAAGTTGATTATTTCACTAATTCTATTCAAAAAGTGAAAGTTGTATATTATATTCATTCATTACACACAGACTGATATATTTCAAATGTTTATTTCTTTTAATTTTGATGATTATAACTGACAACTAAGGAAAATCCCAAATTCAGTATCTCAGAAAATTAGAATCAAAGAGAACAAAATCATCACTTCCTGATAAACTGGCGCCAAATTGCTGCAGTAGGAGAAGCCAGTGTGGCTCTTTTTTTGCATATAATAAATGACTTTATTATATATAAACACAATAAACGCAGTCATGCTATCTTGCGTTCAGAGGCGGATGCCTGCTGTTTGACGACAGACTCTGGCTCGGGCATTTCAGAATGACCAAAACATTTCAGATGCGTCTGCTGGTTGGATGCCGTCCCATCATGCAAAGTTACATTAAATTTAATATTCACACACAATTTGTTCAGTAAATGTGTTCACATCATAGTTTATGTACATTCTCATTGGATAAAAAAAATGTATCCGCCTCAATTAAGCCACATTTTTAGAATTTATGCACATCTTGGCATTTCCACCCAGCGTTTTTATGCAATATCCCAAAATGTGGATAAAAGAGGTGGATGGAAACATAGCTATTTTCATGACAATTATTATATACAATCAAAAGCCTTTCTTCAAGATTTACGCATTTCAATTAATAGTAAAATTCCATCAAATTGAATTGAATAATTACACATTTACACATTTTGTAATAAAACATTTTGTATAAATCTTAATGGAAAAAGGGAATGGACCATTTAGTTTATGTTATTCGTATTCATAAATTTAACAAAAAGATATGAAAATGTTTAAATTTAAGATTTCTACTAAATGTTTTATTAAGCTTAGTTTTTTTAATCATTTGAAATTCTTAATTCATAATTATTCAATACTATTTGATGGAATTTTTAGTATTAATTTAAATGCATAAATCTTGAAAAAGGCTTACATTTCTTTTTGTATTTTACTGTATTTTATTTATTTTATTTATTACTAATATTTAAATGGTAAACACAGTATTTATACTGATTTAAATAAAAAAAATAGTTTTCAAGTAATAAGAATTTAATAAGAATCACCACTAATAATAATAATAAAATGACAAAATAGGTCAAACTTCCAGAAACATCAGGGTAATGAAAAGGTGAAATGTGACAAAGACATGTTTTTGTGAGATTCGCCAACGTTGGGAATTTTTCTATTTCACATAATTGTCAATGTCTGTCTAGTTCAGGAGTTCCCAACATAAGAGTGCAATAACCAATAACAATAACCAATTAAAGCTGCAAGCAGCGATGAAAGGGCCCTCACACCCTGGAGCACCGCCACCCGGTGGCCTCAGGAAAACAGCCAATAGTGGGCGACATGCATTTAAGCCGGTAAATATAGGAGAAACATGGCAAAGTGCCACATTTCCTGTTGCCAGCAGGTGGCGCTTTGACTATAACCAAATATTGGCATGTAGATGTCTTCAGGCCAGGACTATTATCAAACGTGTGAAGTTTGGGGCAGATCGGACACTGTATGCCTGAGTTACAACAACTTCCTGTTTTGTGGCGTAAATCGCATACATTAGCACTTAGCCAAGTTTTGCTTGATTTAATGTGTTTCTAGCATGTTTGGTACTTCATGGCATATTTAAATGTGTTTCTGGGAGGGAATCACAGTGTAAAGCATGCCATTGCCTGTTGCCAGCAGGTGGCGCTATGACTAACTAATATTGGTATGTAGATGTCTTCAGGCCAGGACTCTTATCAAACATAAGAAGTTTGGGGCAGATTGGACATTGTATGCCCGAGTTACAACAACTTCCTGTTTTATGGCGAAACATCGAACTTTGTCAGGCTGCCACGGACACGCCCTTCAGGGAAAACTCAAGATCTTCACAATTTAACATCACAAAGGCCTTTAGATTAGACTGTGCAAATATGATGTTGATCTGATTAAATCTCTAGGAGGAGTTCGTTAAAGTACAACGTCTCGAAATGGCAAAATTTGCAACAATTTTGCAAAGTAAAAGCCATTTTGCCACGCCTAATTCTGAAACCCATATCAGACGTCAATTTGCACCACTTTTGACGTGTGCATAGTTTCATGAGTTTTCAAGCATGTTTAGGCCATCAAAAATGTGATTCATTTGGGAGAAGAATAATAATAGGCTGAGCAATTCCAATAGGGTCCTCACACCATCGGTGCTCGGGCCCTAATTACATGTGCACTGTACACGATATAGGCAAGATATGAATATATGTGGGAGAGTTTGTGTCATTTACAGGAAGCGGCGTAATTGTGCTTCGAACAGCCTTTGAATTTCACTTTCACACAAATAGCCTGATAAACCTTCTGACTGATTCATTCTCTCAAAGCCTCATGCAAAATTGCAGGTGATATAGGTGTTCATGCAACTCTGTTCTGAGACCAGTCATATTCAGAGTGTGAGACTGAAAACACAACAGCTTTGGCTTTCACCACCACTTTCAATAAGTAACCAGACATCCTGTTTGAAGGGAAACCGAACCACTGGTGGGGTTTTCACAAAGGAGAGCTGCACTAGTGCTGTTCTCCACGCTAAAGACTCGTGTGCTGCAAACATGAGAAACTGAAATTACTGCAAGAGCGAGAGAGAGAGAGAGAGAGAGAGAGGCAATGGGCGGGAGTTAGTGATTTCAGCTAGTCCACAAACACAGTATGAATATAGCCTTCCTTATCTATATTATACTAAAAAAGTGAAGTGGGATTATGAGATAGATACGTTCCTATATCATTTGATCTAAAGACCTTGTGGAAGAAGCTAAACTCCAGGATTCATAACAAGGATGATAACTATAACTGCTGACTACTAACTACATGTGTAGTACTTCAAATCTTAAAAATATATTTAAAAGAAACTGTACATGCCGCTAATTTTAATATTGCTGAAATAAAAGGCCACTTAAGTGTATTCACTTTCATGACACTTTTAAATAATGTTACTTTAAAGTGCATTATAAATCATTATGTTTAAACAACTTTTGTCATGCAAGTATATTTTGATGTGTTGACTAACATACTAAAGCACATGTAAAGTACATTTGATTTGTTTTAAATTTGATATTACATTTTTAAATGTACTAAATTGCAAGTGTACAAATATATTTAAATACACGACATACAAGATTCAAGTATATTTTAGTTCAGTTTTCACTTAAGCATATTGATTTAAATTATATTATTTCCATATTAAGAACTCTTTTTTTAAAAGTATGCAAAAGTGTACTTCTTAATCACTTGCTACAGCCTAAATCAAGGCTAATATAGACAAAAACACACGTTTTCAGGAAAGGTGAGAAGTTCTTGCACTTGCAAATCTCACCTCTTTACGCTAGCATATGCCAAAGCTTCACTGTGTGACTCTCAGTGCATTATGGGTATTCTCTAGCCATTGAGCTTACATCAGTTTTACACTTGTTATTGCGGTGCATTGTAGGATTGAATGAGTGCACCTGATAGCGTCCACTATGGTTTCGGACACCACTACAAATGGCCGTCCCCTAAATAGTGCCCTATTTAAGAGTATTAGAGGGCGATTTTGGACACATAAGGTGACCAGATTTCTGAAATTAAAAACCTCACTTATTGTCTATGAACCAACAAACGGAGACAAATAGTTTTTTAATAACTTTTTGTTTTAATTATGAATTGTTATTTGCCATGTGTGTGCTCGTGCTTTACTCTCCCTAATTCATAGTTTTCAGATGACGTCACATCCAGTCATTTTTACCAGGTTTGCAAGTGTTTGTGTATAAAGAAAATTATATTAAAATACCAAATTCAATATGCACTTATTGATGATGCATACTATGTACAGGAGAGCAGATGAACCAGAATATAAATGCAAGACGCAGTTTCTCGTTAAACGTTTTTCCATAGAAAACGGTTTTATAGAAATCGCTTAACCATTTGGCGAGTTGCATTCATATTCTGGGCTCATCTGCTCGTCTGTATATAGTATGCATCATTAATAATCTGTATTGAATTTGATATTTTAACTTTTTCCCTGCCATTGACAGTGTTTTCACTGTTATACTGTAGGGGGCGCTATGACACATCTTCTGAAAGACTACAGAATCTCCTGATCAAAACACAGATGAAGAAGAAGCAGAAACAAGTGATATCATATGTAATCATATGCATATGTAAAATAACGCAATCATCAGCATTAAACAGCATATAAATGAAAACTGCCTAATGTTACTGAATGAAATGTCGACGCAGGATGAGCTACAGGACTGCGAAGCTTTAAGGTGTTGATGGACTCCATCTACTCCATCTGTGTTTGATCATCGTTCTGAATCTGATCTGGATGTAGTCTTTGACAAAAATTTAATTTTCTCAGCTTTTTGCTCAAAATGTTGCTTTCTTAGCAGCAGCACACACACATTTTTAAATATTAGAAATAAAAGGATTCCTCTCTGGAGAAGCGTTCAGTCTTTCCGCTCACATCATGTAAATAGCGAATCCGCCATGGTGCGAGCGCAACTGGCTTTTAAAGGGAATGGGAGATGAGATTCTGATTGGTTTATTGCACGTTACGCCCAAAACACACCCATGACTCATTAAGAGACTAGGGACAACCCTTTTGGACCATGCACCTGTTGGGCGACTGTTTCGCGTTGTTAAACTTGCAAAAGTCAACCTGCGCATGAGCTTCAGACCATGCGCTCAGATTGTTCAAATAGGTCCCATAGTGTATACATTTTATAAGGTTATTTTGTCATGCCACACTGGAGTCTGTTAGCCCCTCCCCCTCCGCCATATAAGGAAAGCTGTGACAGTTAAGCGCATGAAGTGTCCAACATTCCACTCTTCGTTTTTTTGGGATTTTCAGTTCGAACACACGACACACTATTTACACTACAAAACGACATAGAATAGAATAGAGCGCACAGGAGTAATCAGTATCCCTCGCAGCCCCCTCTGTTGATGCAAATAATCACTACACCATTGCCCTGGTAATGTTGGTTGCGCTTTTTCGCAGTGTATTTGTGGCACCTCAACACCTTGTAAACCATATAGTTGTTCTTGCATAACAAGGAAGGAACAAGCCCTGATGAAACAGGGAAGTGAATGTTATCTACAGAAAAACAGCATTTTCACCCTGTGTGGCAAAGTAGCTGATAAGGCTAAAGTGGAAGTGCTAACAGCTAACGCACAGGCACACAGGACAATGACCCACAGTGAGGGCAGGCCGCAAGTGAGAAATGAAAGAGTGAAGGCATGCAGAAATGAACGCCAGCTGTCACGTATCGCCCACTCAGTGACAATACACGTGACTTATAGCTCCCTGGTAAACTCCAGAAAATCTGTTCATGTAAGCTAATTATTTCAGAAGCTGCATAGTTGGTATACATTGCGGCTTGATGCATAGGATGGAAAACAGGATGTTAGGATTTTACTGAATTAAATTTTTTTGTAAGTTGGCCAATTATAAAAGAGTTAATTTACATGGGAGAAGTCTTACAGATGAAGTAGTAACAGGGTGAAAAATGGCCATTATACTAAACTTTGATGCTTGACTAATCTTACACACAGAGAAAAAGGGTGTCAGAATTGTACCTTTAGGGGTACAACAGCTTGTCCCTTAAAATGACATCTTTGTACCTTTTTTACCACAAAAAGGTTCATAGTAGTACCTTAGAGTACGTATTTGTACTCTGAAGTTACTTACATGCACGTTTTAGGAGTAAAAAAGGTACAAAGATGTCCTTTTTCTCTGTGTGTATAAATTGAAATGCACTTTATTTTGATAGTCCACTTTAGACATTCTACTCACTATTAGTAACTTTGCAAATAGATGTCAACTAACTGTCATTAGAGTATTAGTAGGGTTAGTAGAATAAGTTGACATGTAGTTGCAAATTTACTTATAGTCAGTGTTGGGGAGGATCAAAATAAAGTGTGATATTCAGCAGGCAGTCTACTAATACTCTAATGACCAAACAAATTAATTGGTTTGAGTAAAATCTAATTAGTTAGACTTGCTTAAAAAAAAGCATGCAAACGGATTGCCTTAAAAAAAAAGTTCACTTACACAAGAGTTCTAGTGACTAAAAAACAACTGTAGAGAGTACTTGATAATTTACTTTAAATAAAATGTAATTGTTACCATTGTTGTGTTTTGCAATATTTCTTTCTTTCCTTGCATCGCTGCATCAATAGGAAGAGAATTATAGTAATATTGATTAAGTTCCAAGTGCCCAAACAAAGGGAACACTGATCACCATAATGGTGACTTCAAACAAAAACATTTTAGGAAAATCAACATCAATTATTGAAGTCAGCTTATGTGATTCTTTCTCAAAATTTTCAGTTGTATTGACAATTCAACATTCAAGATTACTTTGAGAAATGTAAATGTAAACCGAGAAAGATAACTGCAGAAGTGGAGGAAATGAGTGAAAAGTCTATTAAGATTTGACCCGCCTCCAAAACTTTTTTTTTTGGCTTGACAAAATGGCACTCAAACCAATCAGTTAATCTTAACTTGGGTTTTCTGAGTAAACGAGGCACAGCATGTGAATAGTACAGATTACTAGATTTTAACAACTAAGTTAAGATTAAGTAAAGTTAACTAAAACGTGTTAATTAGAATCACTGTTGGAATTTAATTAAACAAATTAGTTCAGTCAAATTAACTTTTATGAGTATTTAGCACTTTCTTTTTCTTTCAAGTTCACAGAAGTGATATATTTTAAGTAAACTGAACTGTTTCATTGTTTTGAGCTTAATGAAATTATTTCTTTTTATTTAGACGAACATAAGTTTTACTGAAACTGGGCTGGTATTTCTATTTCCCAGCATGCTTTGCCCATGTCACTCGAAAGGGACAGTACATGCCAAAATTAAGTGTTATATTATGTATTTTGTGCAAGATTAATGTTAAGGTGGAGATTTATTATTAGTGTTTAATGTTTTGTTATGCTAGTTTAGAAGAGTTTCTGTTATGTTGGTTTTTTTAGGGTTTCCATCATGTGACGAGTGGAGCATGAGCTTAGTTTGAGAACAGATTTATGATAAATGTATTATTGCTGTCCTCATTCAGCAACTATGCTAATGCTACCAAAGCATTGTGTTACCAATTAGCAAGGTGGCATTTATTAAATTAGCTAGTTAAAGCTAGTCAAGTTTCCACTACTAAAAATGTGAGATTACATGACATTTTTAAGTTAAATGTATGAATTAGCTTACTCAAATATTTAAAGTTTAGAGCAATTAAAATGTATGATTACAACACAAAAAGTTCTAAGTTCTGCTTACTTAAACTTGTTTGTGGAAACAATCTTTGGGTTAAATCACATTCACACGCCAAAAACAATTCATAACAGCTTAAGAAGAGAAATTCCCCAGTGACTATATGCACCGCACACAGAAAGCTTTGGATTTCCATTTGATGACTTTGGTGGTTGAACTGTGGCTTTTGCTGCCAAAGCAATGTTCAGTCAGTGAGTTTCACACTGAATAGAGTTCCTCAGAGAGGGTAACTTCTTCCCAGAATAAGCCTCTACAATGACTAATATTGAGCATATAGGGCTTTATTCTAACCTCTGACTAATATAGAAGATAAGAAGGCCCCTTTTCAGTGTACCGATATGAGTAAACAGGCCTAAGTGTAAATCTCTCTCATGTAAAGGGAATAATATCATACATGTAGGCCCAAAAGCTGGGGCAATTTAAAAGAGTCTGATTCATTCTTTCCCCCGCTTCGGCCGTGAATACATCAGAGAAGACACACTGACACATGCTTTTGCTATAGCTACGGCTGAGCTCCAGTCTGTCCTGATTTGAGTCATCTTCACTGAAATTTCATATACAGATTTATCTGATTGCCATCTACCCAAACACTTCCTGTTATATTGACAACACTGATGATAAGCAGCTTCGAGGAATGGCGTGTTAAGAAAAGTTCTTGGAATAAATGTTTAAATATCTTTCAATCAAGAGAAATATGTTTATGAGATTGGTTTCAAAATGCTTTTTTGTGTGTGTGTGTGTGCCAAAAATGGTTCACATTCTACACTCAGAAACTTTGAAGTATTTTAAAAGTATTTTAAAGCGTAAATAGTTGTGAGATTCTATTTATACTGGCAGATACTATTTGCACCTGAGTTTATTGGAGTATATTATAAAACAGTATGCAGTAATAACAACATATTCAGTGTATTTGATTATATTTATGAATCACAATTCTGACTTTATATCTCACAATTCTGATTTTATATCACTCAATTCTGACTTTATATCACACAATTCTGACTTTATATCACTCAATTCTGACTTTATATCACTCAATTCTGACTTTATATCTCTCAATTCTGACTTTATATCTCTCAATTCTGACTTTATATCACTCAATTCTGACTTTATATCACTCAATTCTGACTTTATATCACTCAATTCTGACTTTATATCACACAATTCTGACTTTATATCACTCAATTCTGACTTTATATCTCTCAATTCTGACTTTATATCTCTCAATTCTGACTTTATATCTCTCAATTCTGACTTTATATCACTCAATTCTGACTTTATATCACTCAATTCTGACTTTATATCTCTCAATTCTGACTTTATATCTCTCAATTCTGACTTTATATCTCACAATTCTGACTTTATATCACTCAATTCTGACTTTATATCTCTCAATTCTGACTTTATATCACACAATTCTGACTTTATATCTCTCAATTCTGACTTTATATCACACAATTCTGACTTTATATCACACAATTCTGACTTTATATCACACAATTCTGACTTTATATCACTCAATTCTGACTTTATATCTCTCAATTCTGACTTTATATCTCTCAGTTCTGACTTTATATCACACAATTCTGACTTTATATCACACAATTCTGACTTTATATCACACAATTCTGACTTCATATCTCTCAATTCTGACTTTATATCTCTCAGTTCTGACTTTATATCACACAATTCTGACTTTATATCTCTCAATTCTGACTTTATATCACACAATTCTGACTTTATATCACACAATTCTGACTTTATATCACACAATTCTGACTTTATATCACTCAATTCTGACTTTATATCTCTCAATTCTGACTTTATATCTCTCAATTCTGACTTTATATCACACAATTCTGACTTTATATCACACAATTCTGACTTTATATCACACAATTCTGACTTTATATCACTCAATTCTGACTTTATATCACTCAATTCTGACTTTATATCAGTCAATTCTGACTTTATATCTCACAATTCTGACTTTATATCACACAATTCTGACTTCATATCTCTCAATTCTGACTTCATATCTCTCAATTCTGACTTTATATCACACAATTCTGACTTTATATCACACAATTCTGACTTTATATCACACAATTCTGACTTTATATCTCTCAATTCTGACTTTATATCTCTCAATTCTGACTTTATATCTCACAATTCTGACTTTATATCACACAATTCTGACTTTATATCACACAATTCTGACTTTATATCACTCAATTCTGACTTTATATCACACAATTCTGACTTCATATCTCTCAATTCTGACTTTATATCTCTCAGTTCTGACTTTATATCACACAATTCTGACTTTATATCTCTCAATTCTGACTTTATATCACACAATTCTGACTTTATATCACACAATTCTGACTTTATATCACACAATTCTGACTTTATATCACTCAATTCTGACTTTATATCTCTCAATTCTGACTTTATATCTCTCAATTCTGACTTTATATCACACAATTCTGACTTTATATCACACAATTCTGACTTTATATCACACAATTCTGACTTTATATCTCTCAATTCTGACTTTATATCACACAATTCTGACTTTATATCACACAATTCTGACTTTATATCACACAATTCTGACTTTATATCACTCAATTCTGACTTTATATCTCTCAATTCTGACTTTATATCTCTCAATTCTGACTTTATATCACACAATTCTGACTTTATATCACACAATTCTGACTTTATATCACACAATTCTGACTTTATATCACTCAATTCTGACTTTATATCTCTCAATTCTGACTTTATATCTCTCAGTTCTGACTTTATATCACTCAATTCTGACTTTATATCACACAATTCTGACTTTATATCTCTCAATTCTGACTTTATATCTCTCAGTTCTGACTTTATATCTCTCAATTCTGACTTTATATCTCTCAATTCTGACTTTATATCACACAATTCTGACTTTATATCACACAATTCTGACTTTATATCACACAATTCTGACTTTATATCACTCAATTCTGACTTTATATCACACAATTCTGACTTTATATCTCTCAGTTCTGACTTTATATCTCTCAATTCTGACTTTATATCTCTCAGTTCTGACTTTATATCTCTCAATTCTGACTTTATATCTCTCAATTCTGACTTTATATCTCTCAATTCTGACTTTATATCACACAATTCTGACTTTATATCACACAATTCTGACTTTATATCACACAATTCTGACTTTATATCACTCAATTCTGACTTTATATCTCTCAGTTCTGACTTTATATCACACAATTCTGACTTTATATCACTCAATTCTGACTTTATATCTCTCAGTTCTGACTTTATATCACACAATTCTGACTTTATATCTCTCAATTCTGACTTTATATCTCTCAATTCTGACTTTATATCACACAATTCTGACTTTATATCACTCAATTCTGACTTTATATCTCACAATTCTGACTTTATATCACACAATTCTGACTTTATATCACTCAATTCTGACTTTATATCTCTCAGTTCTGACTTTATATCACACAATTCTGACTTTATATCTCTCAATTCTGACTTTATATCACACAATTCTGACTTTATATCTCACAATTCTGACTTTATATCTCTCAATTCTGACTTTATATCACACAATTCTGACTTTATATCACTCAATTCTGACTTTATATCTCTCAGTTCTGACTTTATATCACACAATTCTGACTTTATATCTCTCAATTCTGACTTTATATCACACAATTCTGACTTTATATCACTCAATTCTGACTTTATATCACACAATTCTGACTTTATATCACTCAATTCTGACTTTATATCACACAATTCTGACTTTATATCACACAATTCTGACTTTATATCACACAATTCTGACTTTATATCACACAATTCTGACTTTATATCACTCAATTCTGACTTTATATCACTCAATTCTGACTTTATATCACACAATTCTGACTTTATATCACTCAATTCTGACTTTATATCTCTCAATTCTGACTTTATATCTCTCAGTTCTGACTTTATATCACACAATTCTGACTTTATATCACTCAATTCTGACTTTATATCTCACAATTCTGACTTTATATCTCTCAATTCTGACTTTATATCACACAATTCTGACTTTATATCACTCAATTCTGACTTTATATTTCTCAGTTCTGACTTTATATCACACAATTCTGACTTTATATCTCTCAATTCTGACTTTATATCACACAATTCTGACTTTATATCACTCAATTCTGACTTTATATCTCACAATTCTGACTTTATATCACACAATTCTGACTTTATATCTCACAATTCTGACTTTATATCACTCAATTCTGACTTTATATCTCACAATTCTGACTTTATATCTCACAATTCTGACTTTATATCACACAATTCTGACTTTATATCACTCAATTCTGACTTTATATCACACAATTCTGACTTTATATCTCACAATTCTGACTTTATATCACACAATTCTGACTTTATATCACTCAATTCTGACTTTATATCTCTCAGTTCTGACTTTATATCACACAATTCTGACTTTATATCTCTCAATTCTGACTTTATATCACACAATTCTGACTTTATATCACACAATTCTGACTTTATATCAGTCAATTCTGACTTTATATCACTCAATTCTGACTTTATATCTCTCAATTCTGACTTTATATCACACAATTCTGACTTTATATCACACAATTCTGACTTTATATCACACAATTCTGACTTTATATCACACAATTCTGACTTTATATCAGTCAATTCTGACTTTATATCACTCAATTCTGACTTTATATCTCACAATTCTGACTTTATATCACTCAATTCTGACTTTATATCACTCAATTCTGACTTTATATCACACAATTCTGACTTTATATCAGTCAATTCTGACTTTATATCACTCAATTCTGACTTTATATCTCTCAATTCTGACTTTATATCACACAATTCTGACTTTATATCACACAATTCTGACTTTATATCTCACAATTCTGACTTTATATCACACAATTCTGACTTTATATCTCACAATTCTGACTTTATATCAGTCAATTCTGACTTTATATCACTCAATTCTGACTTTATATCTCTCAATTCTGACTTTATATCACACAATTCTGACTTTATATCACACAATTCTGACTTTATATCTCACAATTCTGACTTTATATCTCTCAATTCTGACTTTATATCTCACAATTCTGACTTTATATCTCACAATTCTGACTTTATATCACACAATTCTGACTTTATATCAGTCAATTCTGACTTTATATCACTCAATTCTGACTTTATATCTCTCAATTCTGACTTTATATCACACAATTCTGACTTTATATCACACAATTCTGACTTTATATCTCACAATTCTGACTTTATATCACTCAATTCTGACTTTATATCACTCAATTCTGACTTTATATCACACAATTCTGACTTTATATCAGTCAATTCTGACTTTATATCACTCAATTCTGACTTTATATCTCTCAATTCTGACTTTATATCACACAATTCTGACTTTATATCACACAATTCTGACTTTATATCTCACAATTCTGACTTTATATCACACAATTCTGACTTTATATCTCACAATTCTGACTTTATATCAGTCAATTCTGACTTTATATCACTCAATTCTGACTTTATATCTCTCAATTCTGACTTTATATCACACAATTCTGACTTTATATCTCACAATTCTGACTTTATATCACACAATTCTGACTTTATATCTCACAATTCTGACTTTATATCAGTCAATTCTGACTTTATATCACTCAATTCTGACTTTATATCTCTCAATTCTGACTTTATATCACACAATTCTGACTTTATATCACACAATTCTGACTTTATATCTCACAATTCTGACTTTATATCTCTCAATTCTGACTTTATATCTCACAATTCTGACTTTATATCTCACAATTCTGACTTTATATCACACAATTCTGACTTTATATCAGTCAATTCTGACTTTATATCACTCAATTCTGACTTTATATCTCTCAATTCTGACTTTATATCACACAATTCTGACTTTATATCACACAATTCTGACTTTATATCTCACAATTCTGACTTTATATCACTCAATTCTGACTTTATATCACACAATTCTGACTTTATATCTCACAATTCTGACTTTATATCACACAATTCTGACTTTATATCTCACAATTCTGACTTTATATCACTCAATTCTGACTTTATATCTCACAATTCTGACTTTATATCACTCAATTCTGACTTTATATCACACAATTCTGACTTTATATCTCACAATTCTGACTTTATATCACACAATTCTGACTTTATATCTCACAATTCTGACTTTATATCACTCAATTCTGACTTTATATCTCACAATTCTGACTTTATATCTCACAATTCTGACTTTATATCACACAATTCTGACTTTATATCAGTCAATTCTGACTTTATATCACTCAATTCTGACTTTATATCTCTCAATTCTGACTTTATATCACTCAATTCTGACTTTATATCACTCAATTCTGACTTTATATCTCACAATTCTGACTTTATATCACACAATTCTGACTTTATATCTCACAATTCTGACTTTATATCACACAATTCTGACTTTATATCACAAAATTCTGACTTTATATCAGTCAATTCTGACTTTATATCACTCAATTCTGACTTTATATCTCACAATTCTGACTTTATATCACACAATTCTGACTTTATATCTCTCAATTCTGACTTTATATCTCTCAATTCTGACTTTATATCTCTCAATTCTGACTTTATATCACTCAATTCTGACTTTATATCACACAATTCTGACTTTATATCTCTCAATTCTGACTTTATATCACACAATTCTGACTTTATATCACACAATTCTGACTTTATATCTCTCAATTCTGACTTTATATCTCTCAATTCTGACTTTATATCACTCAATTCTGACTTTATATCTCACAATTCTGACTTTATATCACACAATTCTGACTTTATATCTCTCAATTCTGACTTTATATCACTCAATTCTGACTTTATATCACACAATTCTGACTTTATATCACACAATTCTGACTTTATATCAGTCAATTCTGACTTTATATCACTCAATTCTGACTTTATATCACTCAATTCTGACTTTATATCTCACAATTCTGACTTTATATCACACAATTCTGACTTTATATCTCTCAATTCTGACTTCATATCTCTCAATTCTGACTTTATATCACACAATTCTGACTTTATATCACACAATTCTGACTTTATATCACACAATTCTGACTTTATATCTCTCAATTCTGACTTTATATCTCTCAATTCTGACTTTATATCACTCAATTCTGACTTTATATCTCACAATTCTGACTTTATATCACACAATTCTGACTTTATATCTCTCAATTCTGACTTTATATCACTCAATTCTGACTTTATATCTCTCAATTCTGACTTTATATCTCTCAATTCTGACTTTATATCACTCAATTCTGACTTTATATCACACAATTCTGACTTTATATCTCTCAATTCTGACTTTATATCTCTCAATTCTGACTTTATATCACTCAATTCTGACTTTATATCACTCAATTCTGACTTTATATCACACAATTCTGACTTTATATCACACAATTCTGACTTTATATCTCTCAATTCTGACTTTATATCACTCAATTCTGACTTTATATCACACAATTCTGACTTTATATCTCACAATTCTGACTTTATATCACACAATTCTGACTTTATATCTCTCAATTCTGACTTTATATCACTCAATTCTGACTTTATATCTCTCAATTCTGACTTTATATCTCTCAATTCTGACTTTATATCTCTCAGTTCTGACTTTATATCTCTCAGTTCTGACTTTATATCACACAATTCTGACTTTATATCTCTCAATTCTGACTTTATATCACACAATTCTGACTTTATATCACACAATTCTGACTTTATATCAGTCAATTCTGACTTTATATCACTCAATTCTGACTTTATATCTCTCAATTCTGACTTTATATCACACAATTCTGACTTTATATCACACAATTCTGACTTTATATCACACAATTCTGACTTTATATCACACAATTCTGACTTTATATCACACAATTCTGACTTTATATCAGTCAATTCTGACTTTATATCACTCAATTCTGACTTTATATCTCTCAATTCTGACTTTATATCACACAATTCTGACTTTATATCACACAATTCTGACTTTATATCACACAATTCTGACTTTATATCACACAATTCTGACTTTATATCTCACAATTCTGACTTTATATCACAAAATTCTGACTTTATATCACAAATTCTGACTTTATATCAGTCAATTCTGACTTTATATCACTCAATTCTGACTTTATATCTCACAATTCTGACTTTATATCACACAATTCTGACTTTATATCTCACAATTCTGACTTTATATCACACAATTCTGACTTTATATCACAAAATTCTGACTTTATATCAGTCAATTCTGACTTTATATCACTCAATTCTGACTTTATATCTCACAATTCTGACTTTATATCACACAATTCTGACTTTATATCTCTCAATTCTGACTTTATATCTCTCAATTCTGACTTTATATCTCTCAATTCTGACTTTATATCACTCAATTCTGACTTTATATCACACAATTCTGACTTTATATCTCTCAATTCTGACTTTATATCACACAATTCTGACTTTATATCACACAATTCTGACTTTATATCACACAATTCTGACTTTATATCTCTCAATTCTGACTTTATATCTCTCAATTCTGACTTTATATCACACAATTCTGACTTTATATCACACAATTCTGACTTTATATCTCTCAATTCTGACTTTATATCACTCAATTCTGACTTTATATCTCTCAATTCTGACTTTATATCAAACAATTCTGACTTTATATCACACAATTCTGACTTTATATCACACAATTCTGACTTTATATCTCTCAATTCTGACTTTATATCACTCAATTCTGACTTTATATCTCTCAATTCTGACTTTATATCTCTCAATTCTGACTTTATATCAAACAATTCTGACTTTATATCACACAATTCTGACTTTATATCTCTCAATTCTGACTTTATATCTCTCAATTCTGAC
>CM077211.1:3281823-3476863 GCA_039654625.1 Rhinogobio ventralis | reverse complement strand
TCTGACTTTATATCACACAATTCTGACTTTATATCACACAATTCTGACTTTATATCTCTCAATTCTGACTTTATATCTCTCAATTCTGACTTTATATCACACAATTCTGACTTTATATCACACAATTCTGACTTTATATCTCTCAATTCTGACTTTATATCACTCAATTCTGACTTTATATCACACAATTCTGACTTTATATCTCACAATTCTGACTTTATATCACACAATTCTGACTTTATATCAGCAATTCTGACTTTATATCACTCAATTCTGACTTTATATCACTCAATTCTGACTTTATATCAGTCAATTCTGACTTTATATCTCACAATTCTGACTTTATATCACACAATTCTGACTTCATATCTCTCAATTCTGACTTCATATCTCTCAATTCTGACTTTATATCACACAATTCTGACTTTATATCACACAATTCTGACTTTATATCACACAATTCTGACTTTATATCTCTCAATTCTGACTTTATATCTCTCAATTCTGACTTTATATCTCACAATTCTGACTTTATATCACACAATTCTGACTTTATATCTCACAATTCTGCTAACTTATATCTCACAATTCTGACTTTATATCACATGAGCAATTCTGACTTTATATCACTCAATTCTGACTTTATATCAGTCAATTCTGACTTTATATCACACAATTCTGACTTTATATCTCTCAATTCTGACTTTATATCACACAATTCTGACTTTATATCACACAATTCTGACTTTATATCACTCAATTCTGACTTTATATCACTCAATTCTGACTTTATATCACACAATTCTGACTTTATATCACAAAATTCTGACTTCATATCACACAATTCTGACTTTATATCAGTCAATTCTGACTTTATATCTCTCAATTCTGACTTTATATCTCTCAATTCTGACTTTATATCACACAATTCTGACTTTATATCACACAATTCTGACTTTATATCACTCAATTCTGACTTTATATCACTCAATTCTGACTTTATATCACTCAATTCTGACTTTATATCACACAATTCTGACTTTATATCACAAAATTCTGACTTCATATCACACAATTCTGACTTTATATCACACAATTCTGACTTTATATCACACAATTCTGACTTTATATCACTCAATTCTGACTTTATATCACTCAATTCTGACTTTATATCTCACAATTCTGACTTTATATCACACAATTCTGACTTTATATCTCACAATTCTGACTTATATCACACAATTCTGACTTTATATCACTCAATTCTGACTTTATATCACTCAATTCTGACTTTATATCAGTTAATTCTGACTTTATATCTCTCAATTCTGACTTTATATCTCTCAATTCTGACTTTATATCACACAATTCTGACTTTATATCACACAATTCTGACTTTATATCACTCAATTCTGACTTTATATCACTCAATTCTGACTTTTATATCACTCAATTCTGACTTTATATCTCTCAATTCTGACTTTATATCACACAATTCTGACTTTATATCTCTCAATTCTGACTTTATATCACTCAATTCTGACTTTATATCAGTCAATTCTGACTTTATATCTCTCAATTCTGACTTTATATCTCTCAATTCTGACTTTATATCACTCAATTCTGACTTTATATCACACAATTCTGACTTTATATCACTCAATTCTGACTTTATATCACACAATTCTGACTTTATATCACTCAATTCTGACTTTATATCACACAATTCTGACTTTATATCACAAAATTCTGACTTCATATCACACAATTCTGACTTTATATCACACAATTCTGACTTTATATCTCACAATTCTGACTTTATATCACACAATTCTGACTTTATATCACTCAATTCTGACTTTATATCACACAATTCTGACTTTATATCACACAATTCTGACTTTATATCACTCAATTCTGACTTTATATCACTCAATTCTGACTTTATATCTCTCAATTCTGACTTTATATCTCTCAATTCTGACTTTATATCTCACAATTCTGACTTTATATCAAACAATTCTGACTTTATATCACACAATTCTGACTTTATATCACTCAATTCTGACTTTATATCTCTCAATTCTGACTTTATATCACACAATTCTGACTTTATATCTCACAATTCTGACTTTATATCTCTCAATTCTGACTTTATATCTCTCAATTCTGACTTTATATCTCACAATTCTGACTTTATATCAAACAATTCTGACTTTATATCTCTCAATTCTGACTTTATATCTCTCAATTCTGACTTTATATCTCTCAATTCTGACTTTATATCACTCAATTCTGACTTTATATCACACAATTCTGACTTTATATCTCTCAATTCTGACTTTATATCACACAATTCTGACTTTATATCACACAATTCTGACTTTATATCTCTCAATTCTGACTTTATATCACACAATTCTGACTTTATATCACTCAATTCTGACTTTATATCACACAATTCTGACTTTATATCTCACAATTCTGACTTTATATCACACAATTCTGACTTTATATCACTCAATTCTGACTTTATATCTCACAATTCTGACTTTATATCACTCAATTCTGACTTTATATCACTCAATTCTGACTTTATATCACAAAATTCTGACTTTATATCAGTCAATTCTGACTTTATATCACTCAATTCTGACTTTATATCTCACAATTCTGACTTTATATCACACAATTCTGACTTTATATCTCTCAATTCTGACTTTATATCTCTCAATTCTGACTTTATATCTCTCAATTCTGACTTTATATCACTCAATTCTGACTTTATATCACACAATTCTGACTTTATATCTCTCAATTCTGACTTTATATCACACAATTCTGACTTTATATCACACAATTCTGACTTTATATCACACAATTCTGACTTTATATCTCTCAATTCTGACTTTATATCTCTCAATTCTGACTTTATATCACACAATTCTGACTTTATATCACACAATTCTGACTTATATCTCTCAATTCTGACTTTATATCACTCAATTCTGACTTTATATCTCTCAATTCTGACTTTATATCAAACAATTCTGACTTTATATCACACAATTCTGACTTTATATCACACAATTCTGACTTTATATCTCTCAATTCTGACTTTATATCACTCAATTCTGACTTTATATCTCTCAATTCTGACTTATATCTCTCATTCTGACTTTATATCAAACAATTCTGACTTTATATCACACAATTCTGACTTTATATCTCTCAATTCTGACTTTATATCTCTCAATTCTGACTTTATATCACACAATTCTGACTTTATATCTCTCAATTCTGACTTTATATCTCTCAATTCTGACTTTATATCACACAATTCTGACTTTATATCTCACAATTCTGACTTTATATCACACAATTCTGACTTTATATCTCTCAATTCTGACTTTATATCAGTCAATTCTGACTTTATATCTCACAATTCTGACTTTATATCACACAATTCTGACTTTATATCTCTCAATTCTGACTTTATATCACACAATTCTGACTTTATATCACACAATTCTGACTTTATATCACTCAATTCTGACTTTATATCACTCAATTCTGACTTTATATCACACAATTCTGACTTTATATCACAAAATTCTGACTTCATATCACACAATTCTGACTTTATATCAGTCAATTCTGACTTTATATCTCTCAATTCTGACTTTATATCTCTCAATTCTGACTTTATATCACACAATTCTGACTTTATATCACACAATTCTGACTTTATATCACTCAATTCTGACTTTATATCACTCAATTCTGACTTTATATCACTCAATTCTGACTTTATATCTCTCAATTCTGACTTTATATCACTCAATTCTGACTTTATATCTCTCAATTCTGACTTTATATCACTCAATTCTGACTTTATATCAGTCAATTCTGACTTTATATCTCTCAATTCTGACTTTATATCACACAATTCTGACTTTATATCACTCAATTCTGACTTTATATCACACAATTCTGACTTTATATCACTCAATTCTGACTTTATATCACACAATTCTGACTTTATATCACTCAATTCTGACTTTATATCACACAATTCTGACTTTATATCACAAAATTCTGACTTCATATACACAATTCTGACTTTATATCACACAATTCTGACTTTATATCTCACAATTCTGACTTTATATCACACAATTCTGACTTTATATCTCACAATTCTGACTTTATATCACTCAATTCTGACTTTATATCACTCAATTCTGACTTTATATCTCTCAATTCTGACTTTATATCTCTCAATTCTGACTTTATATCTCACAATTCTGACTTTATATCAAACAATTCTGACTTTATATCACACAATTCTGACTTTATATCACTCAATTCTGACTTTATATCTCTCAATTCTGACTTTATATCACACAATTCTGACTTTATATCTCACAATTCTGACTTTATATCTCTCAATTCTGACTTTATATCTCTCAATTCTGACTTTATATCTCACAATTCTGACTTTATATCAAACAATTCTGACTTTATATCTCTCAATTCTGACTTTATATCTCTCAATTCTGACTTTATATCTCTCAATTCTGACTTTATATCACTCAATTCTGACTTTATATCACACAATTCTGACTTTATATCTCTCAATTCTGACTTTATATCACACAATTCTGACTTTATATCACACAATTCTGACTTTATATCTCTCAATTCTGACTTTATATCTCTCAATTCTGACTTTATATCACACAATTCTGACTTTATATCACACAATTCTGACTTTATATCTCTCAATTCTGACTTTATATCTCTCAATTCTGACTTTATATCACACAATTCTGACTTTATATCTCTCAATTCTGACTTTATATCACACAATTCTGACTTTATATCACACAATTCTGACTTTATATCTCACAATTCTGACTTTATATCACACAATTCTGACTTTATATCTCTCATTCTGACTTTATATCACTCAATTCCTGACTTTATATCTCTCATTCTGACTTTATATCTCTCAATTCTGACTTTATATCACTCAATTCTGACTTTATATCACACAATTCTGACTTTATATCTCTCAATTCTGACTTTATATCTCTCAATTCTGACTTTATATCACTCAATTCTGACTTTATATCACACAATTCTGACTTTATATCTCACAATTCTGACTTTATATCTCTCAATTCTGACTTTATATCACTCAATTCTGACTTTATATCACTCAATTCTGACTTTATATCACACAATTCTGACTTTATATCTCACAATTCTGACTTTATATCACACAATTCTGACTTTATATCACTCAATTCTGACTTTATATCACACAATTCTGACTTTATATCACACAATTCTGACTTTATATCACTCAATTCTGACTTTATATCACACAATTCTGACTTTATATCTCACAATTCTGACTTTATATCACACAATTCTGACTTTATATCACACAGTTCTGACTTTATATCACACAGTTCTGACTTTATATCACACAATTCTGACTTTATATCTCTCAATTCTGACTTTATATCACTCAATTCTGACTTTATATCACACAATTCTGACTTTATATCTCACAATTCTGACTTTATATCACACAATTCTGACTTTATATCTCTCAATTCTGACTTTATATCAGTCAATTCTGACTTTATATCTCACAATTCTGACTTTATATCACACAATTCTGACTTTATATCTCTCAATTCTGACTTTATATCACACAATTCTGACTTTATATCACACAATTCTGACTTTATATCACTCAATTCTGACTTTATATCACTCAATTCTGACTTTATATCACACAATTCTGACTTTATATCACAAAATTCTGACTTCATATCACACAATTCTGACTTTATATCAGTCAATTCTGACTTTATATCTCTCAATTCTGACTTTATATCTCTCAATTCTGACTTTATATCACACAATTCTGACTTTATATCACTCAATTCTGACTTTATATCACTCAATTCTGACTTTATATCACTCAATTCTGACTTTATATCTCTCAATTCTGACTTTATATCACACAATTCTGACTTTATATCTCTCAATTCTGACTTTATATCACTCAATTCTGACTTTATATCAGTCAATTCTGACTTTATATCTCTCAATTCTGACTTTATATCTCTCAATTCTGACTTTATATCACTCAATTCTGACTTTATATCACACAATTCTGACTTTATATCACTCAATTCTGACTTTATATCACACAATTCTGACTTTATATCACTCAATTCTGACTTTATATCACACAATTCTGACTTTATATCACAAAATTCTGACTTCATATCACACAATTCTGACTTTATATCACACAATTCTGACTTTATATCTCACAATTCTGACTTTATATCACACAATTCTGACTTTATATCTCTCAATTCTGACTTTATATCACACAATTCTGACTTTATATCACACAATTCTGACTTTATATCACTCAATTCTGACTTTATATCACTCAATTCTGACTTTATATCTCTCAATTCTGACTTTATATCTCTCAATTCTGACTTTATATCTCACAATTCTGACTTTATATCAAACAATTCTGACTTTATATCACACAATTCTGACTTTATATCACTCAATTCTGACTTTATATCTCTCAATTCTGACTTTATATCACACAATTCTGACTTTATATCTCACAATTCTGACTTTATATCTCTCAATTCTGACTTTATATCTCTCAATTCTGACTTTATATCTCACAATTCTGACTTTATATCAAACAATTCTGACTTTATATCTCTCAATTCTGACTTTATATCTCTCAATTCTGACTTTATATCTCTCAATTCTGACTTTATATCACTCAATTCTGACTTTATATCACACAATTCTGACTTTATATCTCTCATTCTGACTTTATATCACACAATTCTGACTTTATATCACACAATTCTGACTTTATATCTCTCAATTCTGACTTTATATCTCTCAATTCTGACTTTATATCACACAATTCTGACTTTATATCACACAATTCTGACTTTATATCTCTCAATTCTGACTTTATATCACTCAATTCTGACTTTATATCACACAATTCTGACTTTATATCTCACAATTCTGACTTTATATCACACAATTCTGACTTTATATCAGTCAATTCTGACTTTATATCACTCAATTCTGACTTTATATCACTCAATTCTGACTTTATATCAGTCAATTCTGACTTTATATCTCACAATTCTGACTTTATATCACACAATTCTGACTTCATATCTCTCAATTCTGACTTCATATCTCTCAATTCTGACTTTATATCACACAATTCTGACTTTATATCACACAATTCTGACTTTATATCACACAATTCTGACTTTATATCTCTCAATTCTGACTTTATATCTCTCAATTCTGACTTTATATCTCACAATTCTGACTTTATATCACACAATTCTGACTTTATATCTCACAATTCTGACTTTATATCTCACAATTCTGACTTTATATCACACAATTCTGACTTTATATCACTCAATTCTGACTTTATATCAGTCAATTCTGACTTTATATCACACAATTCTGACTTTATATCTCTCAATTCTGACTTTATATCACACAATTCTGACTTTATATCACACAATTCTGACTTTATATCACTCAATTCTGACTTTATATCACTCAATTCTGACTTTATATCACACAATTCTGACTTTATATCACAAAATTCTGACTTCATATCACACAATTCTGACTTTATATCAGTCAATTCTGACTTTATATCTCTCAATTCTGACTTTATATCTCTCAATTCTGACTTTATATCACACAATTCTGACTTTATATCACACAATTCTGACTTTATATCACTCAATTCTGACTTTATATCACTCAATTCTGACTTTATATCACTCAATTCTGACTTTATATCACACAATTCTGACTTTATATCACAAAATTCTGACTTCATATCACACAATTCTGACTTTATATCACACAATACTGACTTTATATCTCACAATTCTGACTTTATATCACACAATTCTGACTTTATATCACTCAATTCTGACTTTATATCACTCAATTCTGACTTTATATCACTCAATTCTGACTTTATATCACACAATTCTGACTTCATATCACACAATTCTGACTTTATATCAGTCAATTCTGACTTTATATCTCTCAATTCTGACTTTATATCTCTCAATTCTGACTTTATATCTCTCAATTCTGACTTTATATCACACAATTCTGACTTTATATCACACAATTCTGACTTTATATCACTCAATTCTGACTTTATATCACTCAATTCTGACTTTATATCTCTCAATTCTGACTTTATATCACTCAATTCTGACTTTATATCTCTCAATTCTGACTTTATATCACACAATTCTGACTTTATATCTCTCAATTCTGACTTTATATCACTCAATTCTGACTTTATATCAGTCAATTCTGACTTTATATCTCTCAATTCTGACTTTATATCTCTCAATTCTGACTTTATATCACTCAATTCTGACTTTATATCACACAATTCTGACTTTATATCACTCAATTCTGACTTTATATCACACAATTCTGACTTTATATCACACAATTCTGACTTTATATCACTCAATTCTGACTTTATATCACACAATTCTGACTTTATATCACTCAATTCTGACTTTATATCACTCAATTCTGACTTTATATCACACAATTCTGACTTTATATCTCTCAATTCTGACTTTATATCACACAATTCTGACTTTATATCTCACAATTCTGACTTTATATCTCTCAATTCTGACTTTATATCACACAATTCTGACTTTATATCTCTCAATTCTGACTTTATATCACACAATTCTGACTTTATATCTCACAATTCTGACTTTATATCACTCAATTCTGACTTTATATCTCTCAATTCTGACTTTATATCACTCAATTCTGACTTTATATCACACAATTCTGACTTTATATCACACAATTCTGACTTTATATCACACAATTCTGACTTTATATCACTCAATTCTGACTTTATATCAGTCAATTCTGACTTTATATCTCTCAATTCTGACTTTATATCACACAATTCTGACTTTATATCACTCAATTCTGACTTTATATCACACAATTCTGACTTTATATCACTCAATTCTGACTTTATATCACACAATTCTGACTTTATATCACACAATTCTGACTTTATATCACTCAATTCTGACTTTATATCACACAATTCTGACTTTATATCACTCAATTCTGACTTTATATCACTCAATTCTGACTTTATATCACACAATTCTGACTTTATATCTCTCAATTCTGACTTTATATCACACAATTCTGACTTTATATCTCACAATTCTGACTTTATATCACACAATTCTGACTTTATATCACTCAATTCTGACTTTATATCTCTCAATTCTGACTTTATATCTCTCAATTCTGACTTTATATCTCACAATTCTGACTTTATATCAAACAATTCTGACTTTATATCACACAATTCTGACTTTATATCACTCAATTCTGACTTTATATCTCTCAATTCTGACTTTATATCACACAATTCTGACTTTATATCTCACAATTCTGACTTTATATCTCTCAATTCTGACTTTATATCTCTCAATTCTGACTTTATATCTCACAATTCTGACTTTATATCAAACAATTCTGACTTTATATCTCTCAATTCTGACTTTATATCTCTCAATTCTGACTTTATATCTCTCAATTCTGACTTTATATCTCGCAATTCTGACTTTATATCACTCAATTCTGACTTTATATCACTCAATTCTGACTTTATATCACTCAATTCTGACTTTATATCACACAATTCTGACTTTATATCACACAATTCTGACTTTATATCTCACAATTCTGACTTTATATCACACAATTCTGACTTTATATCACTCAATTCTGACTTTATATCTCACAATTCTGACTTTATATCACTCAATTCTGACTTTATATCACTCAATTCTGACTTTATATCTCTCAATTCTGACTTTATATCTCTCAATTCTGACTTTATATCTCACAATTCTGACTTTATATCAAACAATTCTGACTTTATATCACACAATTCTGACTTTATATCACTCAATTCTGACTTTATATCTCTCAATTCTGACTTTATATCACACAATTCTGACTTTATATCTCACAATTCTGACTTTATATCACTCAATTCTGACTTTATATCTCTCAATTCTGACTTTATATCACTCAATTCTGACTTTATATCTCTCAATTCTGACTTTATATCACACAATTCTGACTTTATATCTCACAATTCTGACTTTATATCACACAATTCTGACTTTATATTACACAATTCTGACTTTATATCACACAATTCTGACTTTATATCACTCAATTCTGACTTTATATCTCTCAATTCTGACTTTATATCTCACAATTCTGACTTTATATCACACAATTCTGACTTTATATCTCCACACCACTGATCCTGTCATCAGCGGGATTTCATGTGTAATTTTGTAAAAAGAAAGTTTCTTATTGGCATTGATGGTTCCATGAAGAATGTAGAAAACATAGAAAATACAGAGATATGTACCGTATATCGCCATTCAACCAAAAAATACAGAGATATGATTTTTTGGCCATATCGCCAAATATCATCCACTGGTGTGGACATTAATACAGTTATCGCTATAGTCATCTTTATAGTTATTGTTCTTGGTGTGAACCAAAAATTGTTCTTCAATGGCATCGCCAAGAAAATTCCCCTTTGGAATCTTTATTTTTAAGAGTGTATAATGTATAGCCAACTTATATTTTGTGCATTTTTTCTTTTATCTGTAACAAAATCATTCGTTAACCACAAATTTAATTAAAAAAAAAACGTAATTGATGGAATGCACATCAAAATTTTAAAACATCCTCTCAAACAATTGATATGCAACAAAAACACAAGATCACTCGTTCAATTTAATACAGTCATATCAAGACCACAATAGGGAAGTTTCAAACAGGAAGGGTTTTTGTGTGTGCCCCCGTCCCTCTCAAACTGTGGCTAAAAGTAGCGCAGAGCCCACTGTGAGACACTTTCTGTGAGATGCAGCTCTTAAATTTCCACCTCTTTCAAATTTCGGAAAAATGCGTGGGTAAAATCTGCAGCGGACGTGTCAATAACACTCTCAAAATGAGAGTTTATACACGCAGAAGAAGACGCAGTGGCATGGCCAGCGCTCGCCACCAAAACCACATGGCTTTCAACTTCTGACGCCACCCTGGAAATATGATGCATCTTTGCACCAGCATTCAAACGCTGTTTTCAATTACCAGAAGTGTGTGAGAAAGACAGAGAAAAAAAACATCTGCGATTGTTTATGTGCGTATCTGTGTGTGTAGCATAAAAGAAATGACTACACATGCCATGTAACACTCAAAACCGTCTTATTGACTGATGTACTGCAGAAATGAAGAACCGAAAAATGTTACCGAAAAAAAGGCTGTCGAGTCAATACATGTCAATATACTGGGACACAGATTTTTCCTGTACACAACAGAAAAAAATTATAATAATTTCTTGCAAAATGACAGTCAAATAGACAATCAAGTCAGATGTCATGTGACTAACCACTGTTACTGACATCAGCATTCTCTGTAACCGAAATATTGCGATAATACCAGAAATCAATTTGGCAACAGTCATTAGATCGAAAGAGGAAGTGAGATGTTATTTTTACAAGCGAATTTGCACTTCAGCAACATCAGAAGGAGCAGTTATGTGACATTTACATAAACTACATACACATTCAAATTCATGTTTACATTTTTTTGGGAGATAATCCATACTCGTGAGTCGTGCCTTAAAGGGATAAGAGTAAGAGTGTCATCATTCACTGACCAAAACCATATCCTTTTAGCTGTTCAGTGGAACAAAAGCAGAAATGTTACGTAGCTTTTGCCATACAACTACAATAAAAACAGTGCATTCGACTGAAGTCATATGATAGCCTCTACCAAGAAATGTTCTCAAAAATAAAGGCTTGGATTGACACGAGGGCGAGTAAATAATGAGCGTTTTTTGTTCGTACCTGGTTTGGTGAATTCAGCTCCTGCTTTGTGTTTTCACAGTCTTCTAGCTCTGCTTCTCCAACATCGACCTCTCCTTGAGGGTCCAGCACTAAAACAAAGCCCAGCATACTAGTTACACACACGTGAACGAGTAAATAAACAAAAGATACACTGTGATTATAACTTTCTGTGTTCAGTGGGTTTTCAGTGAATCTAGAAAGCGAGCCAGCTGATCACCCACATAAAGGTTTATATATTTTTTTATACAGTTTGTTTATGAATGTAATTGACTTTAAAACCAGATATAGATTTGTTTCCCAGAAAAACCACACAGAAGCTTTGGAAAGCATTGGGGTAACTTTAAGATTACTCAAAACTGGATAGTTTAAAATGATGATCATCATTACAAACCTGTATGACTTTCTTTCTTCTGCGGGACACAAAAGAAAAAAATGACTATACAATGAAGGTACATGAAAGCCCGTGTTGTTTTTGTCCCTGATTTGGCAAAAACTGCTGAAACATTCTTCTGACAGTGTTATGGAAGTATTGTTTATATACTTTTAGAGTATTTATTAATAATTTTAATATGAACCTTTATTTTTATATTTTCAGTTTATATTTTAGTTTAAGTATTAAAACTTTTAGTACTTTAAGTTATTTATTTCAGTTAGCTGCCAAGGTAACATTTCTAGTTTTAAGTTTTATATATATATATATATATTTAATTCTAAAAGTTATATTCTTATAATTTTTTCTAAATATTTATAACTTTGATTATTTTTATTTCAGTTTTATTTTAGCAATAACTTATTTATTTCAGTTAGCTGCCAAGGTTATAATAATAATCTTAAGTTTTCTATGTTTTTTTTTAAATATTTAATATTATAATATTTATATATTTTTTTTTATCATTTTTTAATATTTATTGCTTCAATTAATTTTTATTTCAGTTTTAGTTTTAGTAATAACTTATTTATTTCAGTTAGCTGCCAAGATAACATTTATAATTTTCTAATTTATTTACTTATCTATTTTTATATATATTTAAGATTTTAATATTTATATTTGTATGATTTTTTATTTATATTTATAGCAATTCATTTGTATTTCTGTTTTAATTTTAGTACTTAAACTCACTTTCAGTCAATGTAACATTTATAATTTTCTAGTTTAAAATTTTTAATGTAATATTTTAAAAAAATATATATATATATTTCTAGATAGCTTTAATTTTTTTTTTTAGTAATTTTAGTACTGCAACTTATTTATTTCAGTTAGTTACCAATGTAACATTTATATTTTTCTAGTTTTAAGTTTATGTAATGTTTATATTTTTATCATATTTCTAGATAGCTTACATTTTTTCCCCTGTTTTTAATCTAATATTTATATTAGATTATATTTATATTAGTCTTTATTTCAGTGTTAGTTTTAGTAATTAAACTGATTTATTTTAATTAGCTGCCAAGGCAACATATCTAATTTTCTTCTAGGTTTTTCATCCAATATTTATATTTTATTTCATTTCACCTTTTTATTGAAACGACAACAACAACACTGTCTTCAAAATATCTTCTTTTGCACACAGAAGAAAGAAAGTCCTACAGGATTGAAATGACGGGGGTGAGTAAACGATGACAAACACTTTAAGACATACTTAAACATCCCTCACCTCAATCCTGTGAATCCCAATGACATTACATATCAAAATAAGCAGCGAATTTAGCACAAACAGGGCAGCGCTCTCTGTTTACAGCACGTCTGCTTTGTAAAATGCAGTTTTGCATCTAAAGTGTTGAATTAAATGGGCGTGTGAGAGAGAAAGAGAGAGAACATTCTAATATGAAACCACATGATTACAACACTACTTCCTGTCTGCATGCATAAACCACAGCTGTGATACTTGCTTGAATATTAAAAAAAAAAAACCTTTGTGTGCTGTCTAACAAAACTGCCACTCTGATTATTACAAAAGCAATATCTTGCATACATTCACCAGTCATGTGTTTATTGCATACTGCCGTTTTATTTGTTTTAAATGCTCATCCGGCTTATAAGAGCTATTTCTTTAGTATCGTCGCACTGACCAAATTTCAGGTCAAATCGCACACGAGCGAGCGTATCAAGCCATCTCAGGCGTTTCTGCTCAACGTAACCATCAGGCACCTGACAGCATCTTCTTTACAAACCACACAAGCACTGAATTATAGGTTGGCTCTGGGCAGCCACTACCTCAAAGTCTCCACTTCCCTTTCTCAGAGCCTCCTCACCACTCTCTACACTCGTATCTCTGTCTGTGACATCCAGCAACGCTTCGCTTTCGAGATCAGACGCTTCCTGTGCCAGGGCACTCAACAGCCTTCTGTTATTTGACTTCCTCTTCTGAGCCACAGTGCAGAAAGATTGTGACAAGTGAATGATATTATCACTGGTGCGATAGCAACTTCTGCATTGTTTCTGTGAGGATGGGGTCGATAGGATTCAATTTCATTATTTAACTGGTCGATATTACATAAAGCCAGGAGACTTTAAGATTAAACTGCGGCTTTTCTTCTGATGTACTAACCATGAGTCTGTCACATCCCGGATTGACGATTGCAATCTTTCTTGCATCAAAAACAAAGTGATAACAGCATCATAATATCACAAAGGAGTCGTGACGGCATCAAAAGACGCAGAATAGTTATTATCAACACAGAAAACAATGTGTGTGATGTTTGATAAAGCGTATATGTTGTTATCTGGCTCATATGAGGGATTTTACAATTCAACAGCGATGTGTTGCTATTTCTCTAAACCACTTCCTCAAAGAGCAAAACTTGTTATGGTTACTCATATATAGTCCTTATTACTGTCACCCAAATTACTAAAATTACAGAAATAGCTATGGCGAGCCACTTACCACTCTTGAAAAAAACTATTTCACTATAATTTTTTTTAGTGACTGGTATCTTCACTAGTAACTATTCTACACTGTAACAAAATATTGGAGTATATTATACAAGAAAATATGATTTAAGTTGAATTAATTGTGTTACTTGCTGTTTATTAGTAACTGTAAAAAATATTTTCATGATTTGTTATTTTTTTCTGTTGTCAAATCAACTTCGCTTCAGATAACATAATATTTTGAGTTTCTGTTGTATTAACTCACATTTTTTATTTCAATGAACTCAGGCTTTTTCAGATTACCTACTTTTTCCAGTTAAACCAACAATTATTTTTTACAGTGCGATTTCTGGGTGAAAATTGTTTATACGCTAAATTATTATCATTGTATAAAAATGTAAATAATTGTATAATCCAATAAGATTTTGACTTTAACTAGCCTATATAGTAGTCATAAAAATAAAAAATATATAACAAGTGAGACAAAAAATGTTTGAAACTGAAAATAGTCACTATTAATTACATATTTGCAATGTAAAAAGTGCTAGTAACAAAAATGGCATATATATATATATTGGTTAGTTTTAAGCCAAGTCAATCGATATATAGTTATTTAAATTCCCAAGTCATTTCAAATATTAAAATGCATTGCCATGTATAACAAGCACAATCACTTCTGTATATGGCTTTATAGTGTAGATAATATCTTAAGGCATTAAATATAAAACTTTCTAAAACTGGGGTCTGATTTGTTTTAAGGTCTAGAAAACACAGACATTCTCATTCAAAATCAACAAAATAAAGTATTATAGGATACCGTAATCATGTTAATATTAGCTACACATTATTAAGTTATCACGCATTGATAGTAACAGTTGATAGTAATATAATTGCTTACCCATTTTCGAAAAGCGTTGTTTGGGGAGCGTGTATTGATGTCTGTCTGTCCTTGTTTAACAGTAATTGACAGCTCAGTCTTCAGCACGCGCTTCGACATCATGAGCTGGCGCTCTCTGCCTCTCATTGGACACACAGTCACTTCCTCACTCAGGAACTCTGGGACTCTGAGTTTTCTTCAACCATGTTTTTCAAGTGGTACGTTTTCATTTAAAGGCACAATATGTAAGATTTTGAAACATCCAAAAAACCAATAGAACAATGTTATATATTTTGTTGACTTGTGTGCTTGCATTATCTCAAATATGAGAATGTTTAAATCCAGAGAAAGAAGCAATTTTAACCAGGACATGGACCATGCCGTGCATTGCCTATCAATGACATCATACCCGCGGTACCCTCGAATTCCGGTTTTACCATGGAAACACCAAGGATGCTTTAATATATGATGTGTTTTATTAGACAGGTGAGCAACTGTTTGGAGACATTCGTCCACAGAAAACTAATCATTAGCTCAACACAGTTAGTCTTATTGTTTAAATCTGGTGTTCTTGATTTACCGCGAGTACCATGTTTTACCATGCCTGATATGATCTCGCTCACTGCAGTGTGAACAAGTGTCTCATAGTAGCGCAGAGCGAACGCACAGAGTAGCATTATAACATAACTTTAACACACTCAAATGTGTGTAATATGATAAACAGCGCTGCGTTACCCCACATACACATGAGCGGAAGAAGCGGAAGCGGCGTCTGCGGCAGAATAAAAGCTCCGCCAAATCAAGGCGTCATCAAGACACACCTTTGTTTTGAATAAGCGACATCTAGCGGCGGAAAATTTAAAAATTATACTGAGTTCACTTCGCGTGAATATTGCAATTTGACTGTCGCTTAGTATATCTTAACTGCAGTTTTGTACTGAATCTCTACTCTTTACCCAGACCTCCAGTTTGAAAAATATAAATTATTAATAAACCATTTCAGTATTTAATGTTTGACAATAATATGCATTTACAATGTCCCTCAGTTGTGGCTCCATTTTGCAACAATTTTGCACCTAAATAAAAGATCTATCAAAATTTTGTGTAGTTCAAAATTTTGTGTACTCCCTGCATGCCCGCGATCGTCTGCTTCAGGCTTTTAGAAGCTGACTGTGTTTGGTGCAGGTGTGCTTTATAATTTCCTGGTGGGTGACGTCACCCGCCTATGACGTTCTGTCACACCATTGGATTGGTTACATACGTGCTTCACGATGCAATCACGCAGAGGCGCTCCCACAGCTGTGACGCAGCGTCTCGTTCCCTATTCAGGGAACTAAGGTTACATACGTAACCGAGACGTTTTTAGAACTTTTTAAAAAATGACGCAAAGGTAATATAATACAAAGTATAGTGTTATAAATGTGCATACATTTAAAAAAAATGAAAATCACTGATTCTTGTGATAAGGGACAAAACATGTTTTAGATGTTAAAAAATAAAAACTAACACTACATGATTAAAAATTGGTATTTTTGCAGACAAAGTCCTCAGATAATGAACCAAAGGGAACAGGCTTATTTCTAAATATTTTTTCTAAAAAATAATATTTATTCACTCCATAACTTAATTTGTGTTGACTCCGTCAGATGCACTAAAAAGCATTAATTTAATCCATCCAAAAACAGCGTAAAGTCTTCAGTTATGTAATATTGGTGTTCAGGAAGGGAGCTAAGTCATAAAATACATTCTGTTTTTTGTTTGTTTGTTTGTTTTCACACTATTATGAACAACCCAGTTCCTATATCCTCCCTCCTTTTAATGTTAAACATATATAACCAATGTTCTTAGGTAATTAAGACATAATATCATGTAGTTCCATTGATGTTTTAACATTTTTCCACAATAAATTTAAAAAAGAATCAGACATTTCTTTCAAAATTAACAAAAACCTTCACCTGAAGGTGTAAAATACTGATGGAGTTGACAAAGGTAGAGCTGAGGCCAAATATACAGTATATGTAAACAGAATCATGAAACAGCATTAGAAGAATTCCCCATATGCAAAAAACATATTAAACCACATTATACCGTTTTTTTGAGAGCACTTGTCAACCATCATTCATAAAACCTGATGGAGTTGACAAAATGTAATTTTTTCCCACCTTAACCACGTGTTGTAAAGTGGAGCACTTTAGTTTTTTTCCTCTGTTGTAGCTGCCTTAATAAACATAACAAAAATGGCAAGATTTGTCCCACAATTATTTACAGAAACTATTACACTGCGATTACAGAGTTGACATGTTAAGGCTGTGACCGCAGAGACTTCAATATTGTTTGTTTAAAATATATAACTTCCAGGACTATGTGTCCTACTGTGAGATACACAATGAGCAGGAAATAGTAAGTTAAAGCTGCCCATGACACTGCCTGATTTATTCAGAATGATATGTGAGGACACAACTTTTATAGCCATTTTTTAATGGAAATGAAAGATCTCCGCCTTTTAATGTAACTGTGTTGCATTTTTAAACACTTTGGCAGTTTTAAATTGTGCCCTCATGCTGAAGGCAGATTAAATTACATGTGTTTCCAAGTATAGAGTGTGCTTTTAAAATAATACTAAAGAAATTATTTAAAAGTAGCCTATAAGAATGTCCTGAGTAGGCTATACAAATTTCCCCTTAGATGTAGCTTTTTAAGTATTTTTATTGTGTTGATATTCTTACTTTTTAACATAAATAGGGCTTTTGTGTTTTGTTCCTTATCTCAAGAATCAGTTAAATATAGAAAACCGTTAAAACGCATCATCACAGTCTGTAAAAAGGGATCATTTTCGACAGCTCATGTTGTCTGGACTTTTTTTGTCTACTGGAAAGATACACTCACCTAAAGGATTATTAGGAACACCATACTAATACTGTGTTTGACCCCCTTTCGCCTTCAGAACTGCCTTAATTCTACGTGGCATTGATTCAACAAGGTGCTGAAAGCATTCTTTAGAAATGTTGGCCCATATTGATAGGAGAGCATCTTGCAGTTGATGGAGATTTGTGGGATGCACATCCAGGGCACGAAGCTCCCGTTCCACCACATCCCAAAGTACATTTTAGTACAGTGAACTCATTGTCATGTTCAAGAAACCAATTTGAAATGATTGGAGCTTTGTGACATGGTGCATTATCCTGCTGGAAGTAGCCATCAGAGGATGGGTACATGGTGGTCATAAAGGGATGGACATGGTCAGAAACAATGCTCAGGTAGGCCGTGGCATTTAAACGATGCCCAATTGGCACTAAGGGGCCTAAAGTGTGCCAAGAAAACATCCCCCACACCATTACACCACCACCACCAGCCTGCACAGTGGTAACAAGGCATGATGGATCCATGTTCTCATTCTGTTTACGCCAAATTCTGACTCTACCATCTGAATGTCTCAACAGAAATCGAGACTCATCAGACCAGGCAACATTTTTCCAGTCTTCAACTGTCCAATTTTGGTGAGCTCGTGCAAATTGTAGCCTCTTTTTCCTATTTGTAGTGCAGATGAATGGTACCCGGTGGGGTCTTCTGCTGTTGTAGCCCATCCGCCTCAAGGTTGTGCGTGTTGTGGCTCCACAAATGCTTTGCTGCATACCTCGGTTGTAATGAGTGGTTATTTCAGTCAAAGTTGCTCTTCTATCAGCTTGAATCAGTCGGCCCATTCTCCTCTGACCTCTAGCATCAACAAGGCATTTTCGCCCACAGGACTGCCGCATACTGGATGTTTTTCCCTTTTCACACCATTCTTTGTAAACTCTAGAAATGGTTGTGCGTGAAAATCCCAGTAACTGAGCAGATTGTGAAATACTCAGACCGGCCCGTCTGGCACCAACAACCATGCCACGCTCAAAATTGCTTAAATCACCTTTCTTTCCCATTCTGACATTCAGTTTGGAGTTCAGGAGATTGTCTTGACCAGGACCACACCCCTAAATGCATTGAAGCAACTGCCATGTGATTGGTTGATTAGATAATTGCATTAATGAGAAATTGAACAGGTGTTCCTAATAATCCTTTAGGTGAGTGTATATTTTAGTGAATTTCTCTGACATGTCACAGTTTTAAGTCTGGGTGTCCTGTAAAGAGCACATTCAGGGCTTTTCAGAGATAACATTTGTTATTTGTTACCAGGACAACAACTTCTCCGTGGTCTTTAAAAATGACTGGGGGAAAGTGAATAGGGAAAGAAATTACAATATTCCTATGAAATATTAGACATTATTATGAAAATGTTGCCAACTATTATTCCCATTATTTTTTTCATTGCATGTTGCTCCAAGAACACATCAATATGCAAATTAGAGACAGTGAATGGGAAAACCCATATGACCATTTTACCCACATATTGCATAAAGTAAAATGGTATATCAATTCATTCTGTTATATCTTTCATAACATAGTTGAGAATCATCTTTAAACAAAGTTTGGTTAAAAAAAATCTTGAAACCTGAAAAAAAAAATCCTATTGTTTTTGCCTATACATGTCATGTCATTTCATGTCATTTTATTTTTTAAACAACTGAGATGTCGGTTGTCACCACTTACGGGGACATAGCATAACATATGATAAAATATAATTTTTCCAAAAAAAAAAAAAAATTCCCCCATGTGTTTCTTATGCTCTAAACAATGTTATGCCATGAAAAATACTTAATTCAAAAAACTTTTTTTTCCCTGGGTCTTGGGAGGATAAATGAGAAATCTGAAAAGGTTTGTTTTCTAAAGGGCCAAAAGAGACACATCAGACACATACTGGAAATGCACGAGAAAGGGGTTTTCACCCTGACACTGGTGAAAGTACTGCTCTCAGTTTTTCCCCTTTGTATTTATTATGAAAATGATAATCAGGACAGAAGTATTATGCTTGCAAAACCTCAGAAACTGGTAAAGGGGACAGAACTATATTTTACCATAACAAGAACTCTGTTCTGCAAAATGACATTACCTTTATTTCATGAAGGAGGTAAAACTTCAACTACTATGAATTACTGTTATTCAAATAATTAGACAATTCTGCAAAAAAGTTTTATGGGACATTTATTTTTAGCAGTCCTTTTTTTGTCAGTATAGTGTTAATCCCATGTTTATATGAGAACTATTATTACTAGATAACTGAACTAAATATTTCAAATATTAGCTATATATCATATTAACCTAACATTAATGTTATTTTTAAACACATAAGGATGTTTGCCCTATTACCAAAGTTATTGTAGAAAAATAATGATCTAATTCTGTGACCAATTAATTGGAAATATACAGTGCCATTCAAATATAAGATTTTTCTCCTTTTTTCTTTAAAGAAATTCATATTTTTATTTCGCAAAGATGCATTAAATTGATCAAAAGTGATAGTAAAGACATTTATAATGTTACAAAAGCTTTTCTTTTCAACTTTGTATTCATCAAATAATCCTGAAAAATAAAATGCATCACAGTTTCCACACACATATGAATCAGCACAACTGTTTTCAACACTGATAATAATCATAAATGTTTCTTGAGCATCAAATCCTCATATCAGAATGATTTCTGGAGGATCATGTGACACTGAAGACTGGAGTAATGATGCTGAAAATTCAGCTTTGATCACAGGAATAAATTACAGTTTACTATATATTCACATAGAAAACACTTATTCTACATTGTAATAATATTTCACAATATTACTGTTTTTACTGTATTTCTGATCAAATAAATCCAGCATTTGTTGAGCATAAAAGGCTTCTTTCAAAAACATTAACAAATCTTACCAACCCCAAACTTCTGAACGATAGTCTATTGCTAATATTTAGTCCTAAACTAGCTGGTCCATATTGAGTGATATCTGGATTTAAGTTATATATTCAACCCTGTTACCCATTTTTGCATAGTAGTTTTTCATTTTATTGATTTATTCTTTTAATTTTATACATTTGATTTGTGTAATGTTAATTCATTTTTTTTTTAAACTGTGTATAGATGTCCAAATTACCAAATACAGAATAAAACTTATATAACTTCAATAATATTTGATAATTAACTTTATTACATTTCAACAGAGACTTTCAGAGGAACAGACATGGTTTGCAAGACTTTCTGAATTGCAGATTTTCTGCACTCAGTCACTGAAATTATTGCTATTTGATATGAAATGAAATGTGTTTTAAGGACATGTGACCATTGTCAAAATAATAACCAGAGATTCAGGAACGTCGTGTTTGAAGGATGACGATATATACATAGAAATTCTGGGGAAATGCCCCGCTAAATGCAAAACATCACCATTACAGCCGTCATTTTGTCATAATAAATTGACCATGATTATATAGTGCATACGTTTGTTCATATTGAGCATGAACTATAAAAAAGAACACCGGAAAGCCCCATCATGATTTTAGAGAAAAAAAATATGTCTTTGTTTTGAAGCTGTCAGATGTTATGTACCGGCATGATATCTTCATGCGCTGATGAACTCGTCTTGCTGTCAAAGTTTCGGATGTCTCGTTTATGGATGGGGCCTCTCTCACCTGCCCGCATAGTTCCTGACATTTAACCATATTTAACCTTTAAATGTCACAATAACAGTTTTCAGCCCAGAGCCAATCGCTCTGAGGGAGTTTCTCAGGTGAAATATTAGACAAAACATCCGTCCTCCCTGTTATTGGGAGTGAAAGCGTCTGCCTCCGTCCTGAAGCGCCATAAACCTGTGTGTATCACGACTTTTTGAGGAGTATGAAATTGCTTATGTAGATATCGGATGAAATGGAAATGAGGGAGTTTATGACTTGTGTTTTCATATTTGATTTGAGAGGTTCTGGTTTTACTCAGTCTGAGATCACACCAGAGTTTCACAATAGCTCTTCTGGATCAGGTGGACACACACGTTTGACTAACTCGCCATCAAATGAACTGATAAAGGATGCAATTATTTCAGTGTTTGCTGTTGATGATATTCATATGCAGGGCTAAGGATTATTTCTAGTGGCCCGGTCGGGCCAGTGGTTCAAATTTTCACTGGCCCCACCACAAAAAAGCAATAAATAAATAAAGGTTACAATTTATTTTAAGGTGACACAGTGTAATTATATATTTAAGTACTGAGTAATATTAATTAACAACATGTACTTACTATAGGGTTAGGGTTTGGTTGAGGGTTAGTTGCATGTAATTATGCATAATTTACTGTTATTACTATGGCAAGTACATGTAATATACACTCACCTAAAGGATTATTAGGAACACCATACTAATACTGTGTTTGACCCCCTTTCGCCTTCAGAACTGCCTTAATTCTACGTGGCATTGATTCAACAAGGTGCTGAAAGCATTCTTTAGAAATGTTGGCCCATATTGATAGGATAGCATCTTGCAGTTGATGGAGATTTGTGGGATGCACATCCAGGGCACGAAGCTCCCGTTCCACCACATCCCAAAGATGCTCTATTGGGTTGAGATCTGGTGACTGTGGGGGCCATTTTAGTACAGTGAACTCATTGTCATGTTCAAGAAACCAATTTGAAATGATTCCAGCTTTGTGACATGGTGCATTATCCTGCTGGAAGTAGCCATCAGAGGATGGGTACATGGTGGTCATAAAGGGATGGACATGGTCAGAAACAATGCTCAGGTAGGCCGTGGCATTTAAACGATGCCCAATTGGCACTAAGGGGCCTAAAGTGTGCCAAGAAAACATCCCCCACACCATTACACCACCACCACCAGCCTGCACAGTGGTAACAAGGCATGATGGATCCATGTTCTCATTCTGTTTACGCCAAATTCTGACTCTACCATCTGAATGTCTCAACAGAAATCGAGACTCATCAGACCAGGCAACATTTTTCCAGTCTTCAACTGTCCAATTTTGGTGAGCTCGTGCAAATTGTAGCCTCTTTTTCCTATTTGTAGTGGAGATGAGTGGTACCCGGTGGGGTCTTCTGCTGTTGTAGCCCATCCGCCTCAAGGTTGTGCGTGTTGTGGCTTCACAAATGCTTTGCTGCATACCTCGGTTGTAACGAGTGGTTATTTCAGTCAAAGTTGCTCTTCTATCAGCTTGAATCAGTCGGCCCATTCTCCTCTGACCTCTAGCATCAACAAGGCATTTTCGCCCACAGGACTGCTGCATACTGGATGTTTTTCCCTTTTCACACCATTCTTTGTAAACTCTAGAAATGGTTGTGCGTGAAAGTCCCAGTAACTGAGCAGATTGTGAAATACTCAGACCGGCCCGTCTGGCACCAACAACCATGCCACGCTCAAAATTGCTTAAATCACCTTTCTTTCCCATTCTGACATTCAGTTTGGAGTTCAGGAGATTGTCTTGACCAGGACCACACCCCTAAATGCATTGAAGCAACTGCCATGTGATTGGTTGATTAGATAATTGCATTAATGAGAAATTGAACAGGTGTTCCTAATAATCCTTTAGGTGAGTGTATGTAACAAGGACAATACATTGTTACCTAAATAAAATAGGCCTAGTAGTTATTGTCTTCATTGTTTTTGACCCATAACCTTAATAAATAAGGTTGTGACAGCAAAAAATACTAGTCCAACTCATACATTTCAAATTTTGTTAAACTATCAGTAATAAAACAAGAACAAATAATCAAATCATGAGTCTAACAGTAATTTTCAGGTAGAGAAAATAAATAATTAAATGTAAAATAACACTGCATAGTCTTCACTGTATAAATAAATATAGATTAATCCTTATTAAAGTTACAAAAGTTATTCAGTCAAGAGCAGTGTGTTATATTTTTTCTTTGTCCCTTGTTGTTTGATTAACAGAGGGTGCGTCTCAATCATCTCCCGAGCTCGTGAATCAGTATACTGTGTGCATGAATTCGGGCACTGGTAAGGACAGTAAAAGATGCTGGCTTACTACACATTGGGACACTGATGACTCTATTTCTGGCTACATAACATCTTTACTGGTATTTATGAACAACAGCAGAGCTGATATCTTTCTGACATTACTTGTAATGTTATTTAAAGTACATTATGATAAATACTTTGCTTGTTACATATACGTGCAATACTTCAGACGTAAATAAATTATAAATGTTAGCTAGATTGTGTTCATTACCTATCTAATGATGTATGTTTATGCTGAAATATAATAAAACATCTATCGCGTGTTGTTTTTGTCAGGGTTCTGTCACTTCTGTGTAGCGTATTCTTGGGTTTGTGCCAGAACTCTGACACTCCCAGTTTGGTCGTTTTTGTGTGAGCACATGGCTGGTATTTGTCTTTGCTGGCCATGTGCTTGTGTTTGTCATGTTTTGTGTGAGCACATGGTTTTGTCACGTGTTCCTTGTGCCATGTGCTCTCATGTCTATTGTCTTGACCCCGCCCCTCTTGTTACCTGATTATTGATTGATTTGCCCCACCTGTTCTCCCTCATCACCTGCCTTGTTTGTTCCCTTTATAGTCTCCTTGTGTTTGCTGTCCATGATTACTGTTCCTGGTTCCTTATGTGTAGTATGCTCTGTTTTCCCCCTCGTGGGTTTGTTTTATTTTTGTTATAAATAAACCCTAGTTCCTCCTGCAATTGAGTCCTCGCTCCTTTTCAACCACACCTATCATGACAGTTATGTGTAGTGAGTTCGCTCATGTGATTTAAAGGGATAGTTCACCCAAAAATGAAAATTTTCCCATAATTTACTCGCCCTCAAGTCATCCTAGGTGTATATGACATTCTTCTTTCAGATGAACACAATCAGAGTTATATTAAGAAATGTCCTGACTCTTCCGAGCTTTATAATGGCAGGCCAAAATTTTAAGCCCAAAAAAGTGCATCTATCCATTATAAAAGTGCTCCACATGGCTCCGGGGTTTAATAAAGGCCTTCTGAAGCGAATCGATGGGTTTGTGTAAGAAAAATATCCATATTTAACACGTTATAAAGTAAAACATCTATCTTCAGGCGGACCGCCTTACGTATTCAATTTATGAAAAAAACGTTAACTGGTGCGACGATGACAAGAGGAACCGAATGACCTGCGAGAGGCTTTTATTGTCCCATTAAGGCTGCAGCAGTTTGTTTCTGATATAAAGAAGCGATATCAGCATCTAAGTGCATTGAAGGTACTATATCTTGAGCGTTTTGCCTTTACTCAACCAAACATGTCAACAAGGTTACTTTACATGTATGCGAGTGCATTTATTCTGAATCATCATGACTGCAGCCGGTCATGAGGCCGAAACCAGCACATCCAATGCAAGTAGACTTTGACTAATTTTACTTAACATGTCTGATTTATCTGCTATATTGAAGAGTCCTTTTAGAAGGATATTGCTAACCCTTTTTGAGCGCTTGAGCTTAACTGATACTTTTTTTTTATGAGTTTGTAGACGTTTAAGATGCTGTTGTCGACTTTGATTTATTGAATTTTTGAGGTGTTCAGTTTTATTTTGATTTTAGAAAATAAACATGATTTCTTATCTTACAAATCAACTGTTTCTTATTTTCACAGGCGTGTCTCTTAGGTGTCGAAGACTAGTGCATCTTTGAGCCAACAGTTAGCATGAGTAAAATACTTAAGTACTGTTAAAATCAGATACTCTAAGACTTCTACTTAAGTCATATTGGAATTGGTGACTTGTAACTTGTAATGGAGTCATTTTCACTGCAAGATATCTGTACTTTTACTCAAGTATGGTTTTTAGGTACTCTTTACACCTCTGACCAAACTTATGATTTCCATCTGGTGGGGGATTAAATGGGTGGAAAAGCAAGGATCCAAACCATATTTAGGGCCAGTAAACAGCCACAATGAGCACCCTAGTAACTACATAGCAATGCCCTGGCAACCACTTAGATCACCCTAGCATTGTGGTGGCGAGTGATGCGTGGGGAAGCACCATTCACATTTTCTTCAGAAAATGGAAAAATCTCGTTTGGAAATATTTGCTCATTCAGCAACCCAGTTTTACACATTATAGTCCATTGGATTGACTAATACATTTCCTCATGGTGAAGCTCAGCTTTGTCGAAACATCCAAGTCAGCAACTGAACAGACACAGTTCTCGGCACAAACTTCTCATTACTGTCAAGAGCTACAGTAAGAAGCAATATCACATGCTGACCAGCCTGGGGGAAGGGTCACTGAGCATTATACGATTGCTGACTAGAATCTAAAGCTGGAGGCTAAGCTGTGGAGTGGGCAGATGAGAGAAGAACATTTACATTGAACGTTTGCATCAGTGAGTCACTGAAGAAATACTGAAGTCAGAGTTTTGAAGGAGAGTGGAAGAACAGAGATTCACAGACAGCAGAAATTCCCCGTTTATTCATGTCAGAGAGAGAAATAGTGAGAGATAGAGGGTTAACAACAAAGAATGAGATGTGGAGGGGTACTAGAGCAGAAAACAGACGTTAGAGTTAACAAGAAGTGTGACGGTTGGTCATATTGCTCTAAAGCTACAGAGTCTGATTTGACTCATTCACTAGCAGACGCTGATCTGATTTCATCCCTTACAGCATAATAAAGTTCACCCCATAGGCACATGAGAAAAAAGATCAAATATATAGAACAAAATTGTGTCTTTTATATAAGATAGGCCTTTAATATGAAATAGATATAAAAATGTTTTATGTTTTTTAAAAGGGTCATGAAACTGTGCATGTTGAACATCATAGAAGACGATGTTACCATCTGTTAGTTTTGATTGTAGGAGAAAACAAGTTAATTTCAATATTTTTTGCGCTATTTTCAAGATTCAGGTTTAAATTTGTCTTTCTTGTACTATAGTACATCGATGACTCATCAGTGTCTCATAATTATTCATGCAATGTAAGCCTCAGAAGTTAACTCTGATTTTAAGTATTGATTTTAGATCGGAAGTTCTGATTAATCATCCGTCCACTAAATTGGACATCATGCATCAATAGCTATATCTCAGCTACAATTCATACAATTACTGTGATTGTTCTTGAAAATACTTCATCTGCAGTAACTTTTTTTTGGCTGTAAATAAATTGTGTTATTAGAGTGTTATGTAATTAGGGTTGTGTACCGTTCACATTTTAACCGGTATCGGTACCGGTACCAGTACCGGTACCTGAAATTCGGTACCGGTACCCAACGGTACCTTTTTTCGGTACTTTAGGAATGTTTCATTTATAGAAGTGTTATTGACATTGGTCCTGGTTGCTGTCTGCGATTGTCTGTGATGTTTGTTTACTGTGATATTTACTAGTAAATAGTAGGCTACTAGGTACTTAATACAATTAATAAAAACAACCTTTTTTTTCCTTTTTTTCTTTTTAATTTAATTTCTATGAAAAGATTTCCCACAAATTATGTGTTGTGTATTTTCTGGTAATCAAATGAAGACATAAGACATTAATTTAATTTATCTTTTGATTTAATTAAACTTTTTTGTCAAACAAAGTGCTGCACAACTGAGCTTTATAGCCTACGGTTAAAATTAAAACATGAAGAAAATTTTTTATTTATTACTTAAAAAAGAAAGTTTTGATAATTTATTATTATTACATTAGTGTTAGTATTATTATTACATTGAGACGGTATTTAAATTCTACTGTACAACAGTAATGTTTTTGTCAAGTTAAACCGAAATTTTAATTTGACGGGTTGCCGTGAAGACCTTTGAGTTTCTGTGTGTTTATGACATGACGGTAGTTTTTCTCAAATGAAATGGTAAAATACTCATAAAGTGACTCTCAGTGGCTCTGGAGATGACGTTTGTGCGTTCATGTCCTCATATGAGACGGCAGAGATGGAAACATGCGACCGTCACGCGCGATTCTGAGTGAGTGTGTGTGTGTGTGAGAGAGAGGGGTAAATTAAACCGCGCGCCTGCACCATTCATTCGCACAGAGACACGCAGGATTCGTATTTAAATGGGTTTTTTTAGCGGTTTTATATTCACAGACACTAGTCTATATATCACCAGATGCGTTCTCAGGTACCGAAATTTGGTACCGATTGATTTAATGTGAATCGGTACTCGGTAGTACTGACGTAATACGGTCGGTGCCCTTAAAAGTACCAAGTAACCCTATATGTAATGCACGTTACTCTTAATGCATTACTTGTTACATCAAAAAAGTAATCCGATTATGTAATGCACTACTTGTAATGAATTACTTAACTCTTACCATCCAAAAGTAATCTGATTATGTAATGCACTACTTGTAATGAATTACTTTACTTGTAACATAAAAAAGTAATCTGATTACATAATGCACATTACTTGTAATGAATTACTTGTAACATTCAAAAGTAATCCGATTTTGTAATGCACATTACTTGTAATGCGTTACTTTACTCATAACATCAAAAAAGTAATCTGATTACGTATGCTTCCAGAGGTCATAGATCCTCTTCTTAATATTACTAATTCATCCTTGACTTTAGGATATGTACCGAAAACTTTTAAGTTGGCTATTATTAAACCACTTATTAAAAAAACGCAACTTGACCCTACAGAATTAGTCAATTACAGGCCAATCTCAAATCTACCCTTTCTGTCAAAAATACTAGAAAAGGCAGTGTCCTCACAATTATGCTCCTTTTTAGAAAGAAATTGTATCTGTGAGGATTTCCAGTCGGGATTTAGACCGTATCATAGTACTGAGACTGCTCTCATTAGAGTTACAAATGATTTACTCTTATCATCCGATCGTGGTTGTATCTCTCTGTTAGTGTTACTCGATGTTAGTGCTGCATTCGATACTGAATAGACTCGAAAATTATGTTGGCATTAGTGGAATTGCATTGGCATGGTTTAAATCATACTTATCTGACTGTTATCAGTTTGTAGCAGTAAATGAAGAGATGTCACACCGATCACAAGTTCAGTATGGACCGCAGGGCTCAGTGCCTCAGCAGTACATGCTACCACTGGGAGATATCATTAGGAAGCATGGCGTTAGTTTTCATTGTTATGCTGACGATACTCAGCTCTATATTTCTTCACGCCCTGACGAAACTTACCAATTCTCAAGATTAACAGAATGCATAGCTGATATAAAATATTGGATGACTAGTAATTTCCTGCAACTTAATTCAGAAAAAACAGAATTTTTAATTATTGGACAAAAAAACTCCACATGTAGTAACCTAGAATACTGTCTAACACTTGATGACTGCTCTGTCAAGTCCTTGTCGTCAGTCAGGAACCTGGGTGTGCTCTTTGATACCAATCTCTCATTTGAAAGCCACGTTTCTAGCATCTGTAAAACTGCATTTTACCATCTTAAAAATATATCTAAATTACGGCACATGCTTTCAATGACAAATGCTGAACAGTTAGTTCATGTGTTTATGACCTCAAGGCTAGATTATTGTAATGCTTTACTGGGTGGTTGCCCTGCATGCTTAATAAATAAACTGCAGCTGGTCCAAAACGCAGCAGCTCGAGTTCTTACTAGAACCAGGAAGTATGACCATATTAGCCCGGTTCTGTCAACACTGCACTGGCTCCCTATTAAACATTGCATTCATTTTAAAATCTTGCTAATTACTTACAAAGCACTAAATGGTTTAGCTCCCCAGTACTTGAGCGAGCTCTAAACGCATTATACTCCATCACGTCTATTGCGGTCTCAAAACTCTGGCCAGTTGATAATACCTAGAATATCAAAATCAACTGCAGGCGGTCGATCCTTTTCCTATTTAGCACCTAAACTCTGGAACAGTCTTCCTAGCATTGTTCGGGAAGCAGACACACTCTGTCAGTTTAAATCTAGACTAAAAACACATCTCTTTACTATGGCATACACATAAAACATTTTTAATTTATATTTTATTCAAATCAATTAAATGATTGTTAGGCTGCATTAACTAGGTCAGCCGGAACCGGGAACACTTCCCATAACACCTGATGTACTCGTTACATCATAAGAAGAATGGCATCTACGCTAATGTTAGTCTCTCTGTTTATCCCGAGGTTTACCGCAGTCAGCCGGATCCGGGCCGTATCCAGATCAGATGGTGGACCTGCGCCTGGACATGACCAACTCATCCCTGAAGTGTCTGCAGAGTCCGTGTCAATTAGTCTCCCCTCTGAAATTGCTCATCGACATGGCATCCTCAATGGATCCATCTCCGGCGTGATGACGCCGATATTTCGAATATTCCTATTTAATAATTGTTTAATTGACACGCCATCCTCAATAAACCCATCTCCGGCGTGATGCCTCCGATCTTTCAAATATTCCGATCTAATATGACTTCTGACCTGTAAGGTTGCCAAAATAATAATCATACACTGTTTGTTAATTGGCCAGAGGAGAACTGGCACCCCGACTGAGCCTGGTTTCTCCCAAGGTTTATTTTTCTCCATTATGCCACCTGATGGAGTTTTAGTTCCTTGCCACTGTCGCCTTTGGCATGGCTTGCTCAGTTGGGGACACTAAATTTTCAAATAAATATCCAAAAAAATTTAATTACTAAACTAAATTAACTATGTCAACTACATTACTTGAATATATTTAATAATTGAAATGAGCTAGATGACATCACTGTTTTCTCCAGAGCGGCTGTACAGCCAAATCCAATTCTGTTGCATTATTTTCCTGTTTAACACTGTGAAGCTGCTTTGAAACAATCTGCATTGTAAAAAGCGCTATATAAATAAAGTTGACTTGACGCAATTCACATTATTTGTAATGCGTTACTTCACTTATTACATCAAAAAAGTAATCTGATTACATAATACACGTTACTTGTAATGCGTTACTTATTACATCAAAAAGTAATCTGATTGCGTAATTCACATTACTTGTAATGCGTTACTTATTACATCAAAAAAGTAATCTAATTACGTAATTCACATTACTTGTAATGCGTTACATCACTTATTACATCAAAAAAGTAATCTGATTACGTAATTCACATTACTTGTAATGCGTTACTTCACTTATTACATCAAAAAAGTAATCTGATTACGTAATTCACATTACTTGTAATGCGTTACTTCACTTATTACATCAAAAAAGTAATCTGATTACGTAATGCACGTTACTTGAAATGCGTTACTTCACTTATTACATCAAAAAAGTAATCTGATTACGTAATGCACATTACTTGTAATGCATTACTTTACTCGTAACATCAAAAAAGGTATCTGATTACGTAATGCACATTACTTGTAATGCGTTACTTTACTCGTAACATCCAAAAGTAATCTGATTACATAATGCACATTACTTGTAATGCGTTACTTTACTCGTAATATCCAAAAGTAATCTGATTACGTAATGCACATTACTTGTAATGCTTTACTTTACTCGTAACATCAAAAAAGTAATCTGATTACGTAATGCACTTTACTTGTAATGCGTTACTTTACTCGTAACATCAAAAAAGTAATCTGATTATGTAATGCACATTACTTGTAATGCGTTACTTTACACATAACATCAAAAAGTAATCTGATTACATAATGCACATTACTTGTAATACGTTACTTTACTTGTAACATCCACAAGTAATCTGATTACGTAATGCACATTACTTGTAATGCTTTACTTTACTCGTAACATCAAAAAAGTAATCTGATTACATAATGCACATTACTTGTAATGCGTTACTTTACTTGTAACATCCAAAAGTAATCTGATTACATAATGCACATTACTTGTAATGCGTTACTTTACTCGTAACATCAAAAAAGTAATCTGATTACGTAATGCACATTACTTGTAATGCGTTACTTTACTCGTAACATCAAAAAAGTAATCTGATTACGTAATGCACGTTACTTGTAATGCGTTACTTTACTTGTAACATCAAAAAGTAATCTGATTACGTAATGCACATTACTTGTAATGCGTTACTTTACTTGTAACATCCATAAGTAATCTGATTATGTAATGCACGTTACTTGTAATGCTTTACTTTACTCGTAACATCAAAAAAGTAATCTGATTACGTAATGCACATTACTTGTAATGCGTTACTTTACTCGTAACATCAAAAAAGTAATCTGATTACGTAATGCACGTTACTTGTAATGCGTTACTTTACTCGTAACATCAAAAAAAATCTGATTACGTAATTCACATTACTTGTAATGCGTTACTTTACTCGTAACATCAAAAAAGTAATATGATTACGTAATGCACATTACTTGTAATGCGTTACTTTACTTGTGACTAGGGGTTGAACGACTTCAGATTTTTTAAAGTCGACATTTATGTGATAGAAGTCGACGTCGACTAATCACCGATGGCATCATTAATTAACAAATAACCCTGAACTTTAACTATAACCCTACTTGTAATGCGTTACTTTACTCGTAATATCCGAAAGTAATCTGATTACGTAATGCACGTTACTTGTAATGCGTTACTTTACTTGTAACATCAAAAAAGTAATCTGATTACATAATGCACGTTACTTGTAATGCGTTACTTTACTCGTAACATCAAAAAAGTAATCTGATTACGTAATGCACATTACTTGTAATGCGTTACTTTACTCGTAACATCAGAAAAGTAATCTGATTACGTAATGCACGTTACTTGTAATGCTTTACTTTACTCGTAACATCAAAAAGTAATCTGATTACGTAATGCACATTACTTGTAATGCGTTACTTTACTCGTAACATCAGAAAAGTAATCTGATTGCGTAATGCACATTACTTGTAATACTTTACTCGTAACATCAAAAAGTAATCTGATTACGTAATGCACATTACTTGTAATGCTTTACTTTACTCGTAACATCAAAAAGTAATCTGATTACGTGATGCACATTACTTGTAACGCGTTACTTTACTCGTAACATCAAAAAAGTAATCTGATTACATAATGCACATTACTTGTAATGCGTTACTTTACTCGTAAAATCAAAAAAGTAATCTGATTACGTAATGCACATTACTTGTAATGCGTTACTTTACTCGTAACATCAAAAAAGTAATCTGATTACGTAATGCACATTACTTGTAATGCGTTACTTTACTCGTAACATCAAAAAGTAATCTGATTGCGTAATGCACATTACTTGTAATACTTTACTCGTAACATCAAAAAGTAATCTGATTACGTAATGCACATTACTTGTAATGCTTAACTTTACTCGTAACATCAAAAAAGTAATCTGATTACGTAATGAACATTACTTGTAATGCTTTACTTTACTCGTAACATCAAAAAAGTAATCTGATTACATAATGCACATTACTTGTAATGCGTTACTTTACTTGTAACATCCAAAAGTAATCTGATTACATAATGCACATTACTTGTAATGCGTTACTTTACTCGTAACATCAAAAAAGTAATCTGATTACGTAATGCACATTACTTGTAATGCGTTACTTTACTCGTAACATCAAAAAAGTAATCTGATTACGTAATGCACGTTACTTGTAATGCGTTACTTTACTTGTAACATCAAAAAGTAATCTGATTACGTAATGCACATTACTTGTAATGTGTTACTTTACTTGTAACATCCATAAGTAATCTGATTATGTAATGCACGTTACTTGTAATGCTTTACTTTACTCGTAACATCAAAAAAGTAATCTGATTACGTAATGCACATTACTTGTAATGCGTTACTTTACTCGTAACATCAAAAAAGTAATCTGATTACGTAATGCACGTTACTTGTAATGCGTTACTTTACTCGTAACATCAAAAAAAATCTGATTACGTAATTCACATTACTTGTAATGCGTTACTTTACTCGTAACATCAAAAAAGTAATATGATTACGTAATGCACATTACTTGTAATGCGTTACTTTACTTGTGACTAGGGGTTGAACGACTTCAGATTTTTTAAAGTCGACATTTATGTGATAGAAGTCGAGTCGACGTCAACTAATCACCGATGGCATCATTAATTAACAAATAACCCTGAACTTTAACTATAACCCTACTTGTAATGCGTTACTTTACTCGTAATATCCGAAAGTAATCTGATTACGTAATGCACATTACTTGTAATGCGTTACTTTACTCGTAACATCAAAAAGTAATCTGATTACATAATGCACATTACTTGTAATGCGTTACTTTACTCGTAACATCAAAAAAGTAATCTGATTACGTAATGCACATTACTTGTAATGCGTTACTTTACTCGTAACATCAAAAAAGTAATCTGATTACGTAATGAACATTACTTGTAATGCTTTACTTTACTTGTAACATCAAAAAAGTAATCTGATTGCGTAATGCACACTACTTGTAATGCTTTACTTTACTCGTAACATCAAAAAGTAATCTGATTACATAATGCACGTTACTTGTAATGCATTACTTTACTTGTAACATCAAAAAGTAATCTGATTACGTAATGCACGTTACTTGTAATGCGTTACTTCACTCGTAACATCAAAAAGTAATCTGATTACGTAATGAACATTACTTGTAATGCTTTACTTTACTTGTAACATCAAAAAAGTTATCTGATTGCGTAATGCACACTACTTGTAATGCTTTACTTTACTCGTAACATCAAAAAGTAATCTGATTACATAATGCACGTTACTTGTAATGCATTACTTTACTTGTAACATCAAAAAGTAATCTGATTACGTAATGCACGTTACTTGTAATGCGTTACTTCACTCGTAACATCAAAAAGTAATCTGATTACGTAATGCACGTTACTTGTAATGCGTTACTTGTTACATCAAAAAAGTAATTGATTATTTCAGATGAGATTTGAAAAAACCTGATCGGTCTGAAAACATCAATAGATCAATGTAGATTTCAGTTTGAGGTTTTCTCGCAGCTTAACCACTCCCACTTTTGTAGAATTTTTCAAAACTGTGGTGAGAACTGACTGGCGCTGAAACGGGGTTTCACGACCCTTTAAGTATCATTACGTTTTTTTTCCATTGTGAAATACAAATTTTTGTAGTGCAAAAAAGATATCCTGATAAATGCAACATGAAAATGCTATATAAATTTAAAAAGTATTTATATATCATGATACTGCTATTGCACATGTAATACTGAGAGTGAGCCTACTGATGTTTTAATATTTCACAGTTTGCAACTTCCTGAAAGTAAACAGCCAAATCATTCATTCATTTTCGAATGATCTGGCTATATAAGAAGCAAGAAATAAGTAATGGACTTTTCAATCACAGTGCAGACAAATACAATAAATATTCACATAAAGCAGACTGATATGCTTATATGCTGTGGTTGAAAATTCATTACATAGAATATTAACTTTTGGTTATGCCTATTACTATGAAGTATTCCCTTATACAGGCACACTTGACCTTTGAGAACATTGGATATTACACTTATCTATGGTATGATACGACTAGGCTTTGATTCTAATATTAGTGTAAGATCATAACGCTCATGTTAGGAATTAAATGAGTAACGCAAGAACACACTCATGTTGCGTGTGGTTTTGTGTGACTCGATTCAGAAGTTACATTATCGCAGTGAAGAGTTTTACATTGAGTAGGTATTCCAGTTCAAAGAACAAATTTGCTTGCACAGCCTCATGGGACATACACAATCATTAAAATTCTCAGAAATCAGAAATTTCCCAATTTTCTAAAACATGATCAATAAAACACAAAACGAACCAATACATTCCACATCGATCAGCCAATACAATTATTTCCAAAATATGTGGGAGAAAACAAAAGCAACAATTTAAAAACTATATTTCCTCAAGAAAATTGAGTATGGAATATTAAAAAGAAAGAAGTAATTTTATTTAAAGAAAAAGCTTTGCTCAGATGGAAATATAATTATCCAGTACTGGCATTATCTCTGGGTCAGCAAGGACTTCCGCTGCCCTTTTTGCAGAAGTGAGTCGATATTTTCCATCAAGACATTTCTTACTTCCCTTTTCAAAATAAAGTTAATATTGTGCTAGACTGCATCATGACTCCATGTCCCACAGTTACTTTTCAGCATCTATAAATACCAGATCTCAAAGTAATAATAGATGGGACATAATGGGATAGAAGGTAATATGGATGGAAAAAGTGAATAACGGACAGGTGAAATGTTATCTGGAGGATCTCGAAACATCAGTTAGACTTTCAGTTAAAAAACAAGATTGTGATCTCTAAAGAAGGGGGAAAAGTACAGTCTCTTTTCTTCTGAAAATGAAACTGGGGGTGATAGAGGTAAAGAAAGAAAAAAATCCCCAAACGGCCATGTTGATTTTGCTTATTCCAGGAAACCTGGTGAGAGTCACACGCAGGTCGCAGATCACTAGAACTGAGGCTTTTGTCATGTGTGACATGGAGATTGCGTGAGAAAAATACTTCTTGGTAACAAAGTGGGTTTGTTTACATTGGAGACCTCGATTTAATATATGCATCATGATCATCGTCATCATCAGCTGTCGTCAGAAAAAAAAAAGTTGCATTTTCAGTATTGATGCACAAAATTGCTTGATTTCCATTCAGGAGGACTGTTGATTGTAGAACTTAATGAGTTTATCATTTTTACACTGAAAGGAACATTGAATGTGAAATGACCTTCAGAGATGAATTTCAACACCTAGATGTACACCGATCAGGCATAACATTATGACCACCTTCCAGATATTGTGATGGCCCCCCTTTTGCTGCCAAAAAAGCCCTGACCCGATCAAGGCATGGACACCTTTCTATCAGAACCAGCATTAACTTCTTGAGCAATTTGAGCTCCAGTAGCTTGTCTGTTTGATTGGACCACACGGGCCAGCCTTCACTCCCCGCGTGCATCAATGATCCTTGGCCGCCCATGACCCTGTCTCCGGTTCTCCACTGTTCCTTCCTTGGAGCACTTTTGATAGATCCTGACCACTGCAGACCGGGAACACCCCACAAGAGCTGCAGTTTTGGAGATGCTCTGACCCAGTCGTCTAGCCATCACAATTTAGCCCTTGTCAAACTCGCTCAAATCCTTACGCTTGCCCATTTTTCCTGCTTCTAACACATCAACTTTGAGGACAAAATGTTGCCTAATATATCCCACCCACTAACAGGTGAAGAGATAATCAGTGTTATTCACTTCACCTGTCATAATGTTATGCCTGATCGGTGTATATTTGAGATGAATTCATTAGAGTTTCTGTAACATCTTAAAGCGATAGTTCACTCATGATTACATCTTTTTGTAGCTTGAAAGCTTCACTCCCCGTTCACTGAAACTACATGGAAAAGATCAATCATATTAATATCAGTGCATTAATCAGAATGACTTCTTTTGTGTTTCACAGAACGGAGAAAGCCATGTGGGATTGGAACAACATGAGGGTGAGTAAATGATGTTTGGGTGAAATTTTCCTTTAAAAATTAACACAATTGTGGTTGAATTAGGCTTTTTCCTTCTAATGCAAAATAATGTGTAAAATGATTGCTCTTTCCAATGCAAAACGGGTTATAAATGTATGCAGAATTGTAATGGGATAATACAGAGCCACGCTCATGACGTGGGGGAGAACAAATATGTATGCCAAAGCCACAAATTAATAATTCGTTCCCATGACTTACTAAATTATTTGACTAAATCGTGGCCATGTTGTATTAATTCGTTCCCTTCTCAGTTAACCATAGAGCCGATATAGTCCGGCTATCTGGCTAGCCAAAATAAACTTGAATTTGGTTTCTGCCAAAATAACTTCTATGATACTCCATGTAAGCAAAGTCAACTGTGATTATAAGGTGTTTGGTTTCATTTCTTTGACATGTTCATGTTCTAGATGACTAGTCTATACTTGGGCTTTGGTTAGACGTCGATTACATTTTCATTGTTTTAGCCTAGACGTCAGGGCTGTGTTTGGACGCTATTAGACGACTTTTAAAAGCAAAATTGCTTGCTGAGTTGTTTTAGTTAAATCAAAACAAGGGAATTAATTAATTCAACATGGATATGATTTACTAAAACGAGAAAGAATTGTCAATTCGTGGCCATGACATATATTTTATCCCCCGCATGTCATGTGTGGGACTCCGTAGTATTAAGGTGGAAACACATACCATGTGTTAACTTCAAAATACATATTTCAAGCTCCAAAAAAAATGACAAAAGGCATCATAAAAACTGATGATCTACAGGTCTGAAACTTGAGCATATTCAAAAGACAAAAATGTGATTTGGGAGCAGATTTTCAGTGAAAAATTACTTTAAAAAATTGGCTTGTTCCTCACACTACTGATCCAAATATCTGGGGTCGGTAAGATTTTTTGGTAACATTTTAGAATAATGGTCCGTCATTAATAATGAACTATGCAGGAAGTAATGCAGGACTAATGAGTAGTACTACATTAACACTTCAGCTACTACTGTTAACTAATATAGAAACAGGCTTAACTAATCAATAAGTAATATCAAATTTAGGATCAATAATTACTCAATGAGATTAGCCTCATTAATAACTATTAGCTAACTGACAAATTATAAAGAACATTATTGTGTCTCTGAGATGTAATCAATCATCAGTTTTACTCTGAATATAGTCATAAAATGCCTCATTAATTATTTAAATGTTACCTAGTCACTGTGCAGGAACTACTAGTGATCTGGACCATTATTTTAAAGTGAAAAACTATAATAATGGTCCAGATCTCTAGTAGTTCCTGCATAGTGCCTAGGTAGCACTTGAGTAATTAGTGATGCATTTTATGAGCACTTTAAGAGTAAAAAAAAGACAATTGCTCACATCTCAGACATGCTAATGTTGTGATTAGTAATTAATTAGTAATTCTTTATCATTTGTCATAGTTACTAATTAGTTCTTAGTGATACCAGTCTCATTCAGTAATTATTGATTACCTAATAAGGAACTATCTTAGTCTTAAATTTGATATTACTCACTGATTAGTTAAGCCCGTTTCTATATTAGTGAACAGTAGTAGCTGAAGTGTTAATGTAGTACTACTTATTAGTCCTGCATTACTTCCTCGGTTGTTACTTATTAATGACAGACCATTATTCTAAAGTGTTACCGATTTTATTTAATGTTTTTGACAGAAGTCTCTTCTGCTCACCAAGGCTGCATTATTTGATCAATAATACAGTGACATATTACAATTTAAAATAGCTCTTTTCTATGTGAATATATAGTAAAGTGTAATTTATTCCTGTGATCAAAGCTGAATTTATCATCATTACTCCAGTCTTCAGTGTCACATGACCCTTCAGAAATCATTCTGATATGATGACCCTGGACCACAAAACCAGTCATAAGGGTAAACTTTTTGCAATTGAGATTTATACATCAAATACGAGATACAACTATTTGAAAATCTGGAATCTGAGGGTGCAAAATAAATCTAAATATTGAGAAAATCACCTTTAAAGTTGTCCAAATGAAGTCCTTAGCAATGCATATTATCAAAATCAAATCAAAATATCTTCATGGAACATGTTTACTTTATATGATTTTTGGCATAAAAGAAAAATGAATAATTTTGACCCATTCAATGTATTGTTGGCTATTGCCACAGATCAGACGCATGACTGGTTTTGTGCTCCAGGGTCACATTTCAGGATTTGATGCTCAAGAAACTTTTGGTTTTTTTTTAGGATTATTTAAAGGAAATTCACAAGAACAGCATTTAAAAAAATAGATATCAAATAACACAAAGCAGCAACTTTCCTTCAGCATTAAAACTCTTTATTTATTCTTTTAATTGATAGTTACAGTATTGTTAGATTTTCACAATGAGCTCTTGAGAGGAACTACACCACTGTAGAATGACTTTGAGATGAGACAGTTTTTTGTTAAAAATGAAACCAAAAACATTTCCTCAAAAAATACTTCTCGCACTCTCACATTGGCACAGCACTGACAGTAAAGTGTGTGTGTGGTAAAAATGCAAGGGTCTAAATAAATCGGACGTGAACTTTCTCTTTGAGCCTGGGTAAAAGCTAAACACAGGCTCCAGCTGGGACCCAAAGGCAAGGTGATGAAACAATGATGGCTCCCTGAAACCTAAAAATCACAGTATTAATATTCTCCACATTTCTGAGCAGACTTAAATCATTCACCATTATCTCACTGCACGCCTAAAAGGATATTAACAACCTTAATATTCAAGCTGCTTCCATGATTTTAAACACGTGCCGTATAGAACACAGCTAATAAACTCGTCTCATCTACTGATTTCAGCCTCGGTAAACTTCCCCGCAGCAAAACGTCTGTTGTGATCCTCAAGAAAGCAAGGCAGTCACGCTCGGGCTTGTGGAGAAAAGAAGGCAAAAACCAAGGCAAAACAGGACCGATATGTTTTAACTACTACAAACATCTGCACCAAACATCTCTGGAACGTCATTGAAATGTTCTAAAGGAATGTCTTCAAAAACACTGAGAAAAGGTTCAGTCTAAGAAGATCACAGGAATGTCACCACAAGCACTAATTTAATTTTAAGTGGTTGCTTTTTTTGGGTGTCTGCCAGCATACGTGAAATCAGAGTATCGTTTTATAAAATCATAACGGCTTGAAATGAAATAAAATGAACAAGACACTTCTACCAATACAGTATGAAATATCAATCTCAGAGTTTAAATACCCCCCCCCACCACTCTTTTGGTCCATGATTTTAAGTTTTAGTCTTTTCAAATCAAATATATTTGCAAATCGATGCGGCGCGACTCTGATGAGGGGGATACGTTGAGCGCGGTTACATCAGTTCGACGTAGTTTGCTGGGAACATCCCGAAATGGCCATCCGGACTGTATCCTCGCCACCAGCCTTCATCAATCATCTCGATGCCGGTGATGATGTTATCCGGGTCAAACGAGATCTCTGTGTCGTCAGCTGAGAACACACACACAACGCAGCAAGATTAAGAGCAGATTGCAGATGAGATTTCTGCTTATTTGAGTTTAGTCATTCAAAGTTCTTCAGTTTTGACGCAAATGCCAAGTGTGAGCGTACAGTCAAACGCACAGCCTTTCAAATTATACTTTGAGAGCATACGCAAATAGTTGCTCAACATCTTTGTGCTTGTTTAAACTACAGTTGCGAGTATCTCTAACCCACCTAACCCACTGGCTTGTCCACCTGGCGCGCTATTGGCGGGTTTAACACGATGACGATAGAGAAGCGACGGCAAGCAGCTTTTTGTTTACATTCAACACGGCGGCCACCAAAGCGCAGCAACCCGTTGATGCCGCTGTCACTGCGGTTTTAAAAGATTTCAAAGGCAAGTTTTCTTTGAAAACAGAACAAAAACTTGGAACAATTCCTACAAAAGAAGGATGTGTTTGCCTTACTACCGACCGCTCTGCAAAGTAGGCCACCCAGATCGTTGGTCTGATTGGTTGAAGGACTATCCAATTGCGTGCAGAGTCAATTGAACTATGCATGTTGATCACACCTCTTGTGCAGTAGAAAATACAGAGCAGACTCCCCAGACTAATGTTCAATCTTAAATTGAGCTTGGTCTGGTGATAGCCAGACAAATTTCCACTCCCCTTTCCTAATATATGGAAAAATTTCTTTGAATTGTGACTGAATCACACAGAAAGCAAGTAAAGAGCTCCTTTAATAATCATTGAAGCTGTCGGTCAGTTCAGTGCGAGACTATAGAAGGACAATGGTGCATTTAATAAGAGCAGAATATTTACATTTTCACTATAAAAATGAGGTTTTTGCACATTACTGTTGTTAATAAAAGTTAATTTTATCTGCATATCAATTCAAGCTCAGTGCTTCACTGTTAAATTTCCAATAAGCAAACATGTAATATTATTAGTAACTGCACTTATAAACAAAACATTGCTAAACAATAGTCATTTTATGATTAAATTAACATTATGATAAATGTTCCTCCAGCGCCACCAAATCATGTGCTGGCGCCTCCATCTGTAGAACTGAGTGGCACTGCTCTCTAATGCTAGTCTGGAGCCCTGTGTACTATGCTGAGGATGATATTTATAGCGTACACAAAAGTATACTTTAGGCTTAAGATTCAAATAAATGAGCTGAACAAATTTGCAGTGGTTAGTTAAAAAACCTGCAATCTTGCAATGAACTCTGAATACACCAAATGTTAATCAATTACGTTAATATAGCATACTAAATAGGGATGCTCATATTGACCGTTTAACCGTTAACCGAATGTAAGAATTTTGACCGATTAAAGGTGGGGTAAGTGTTATTTCAAAAATGCTTTATAAAAGTGTATCGGGCCGAGTACCAAAACAAACTTGTAACCAATCAGCAGTAAGAGGCGTGTCTACTAATGACGGTGAGAAGAGAGCGCTCAGTGCACGTCATTATAAAAGACACCACACACAGGACGGACATTAGCCGAGTGATGACAGAAAGAGAAAAACACGTGGAAAATGTCTATGGAACAAAAGAAGGCTTACGATCAGGGATGGGTATCGAGAACCGGTTCCATTTTAGAACCGGTGATTCGATAAGAAAAGCGCATTTCGATTCCGCTTATCGGTTACTGTGTGCGCATTTTATTGTGATTTTTAACCGCTGCACACACACACACACACACACACGCTGTTTTCTGTGCTGCACACACACACACACACACACACGTGAACACAGAACGGCTTCTCGTAGTGAATGAATAGTGCGCGATAATGAACTTGTGGTAATGAAGTTCTCTACGTCGTCTTTTTGCACAGCGCGCGAATGGACAAACACACACAAAAATGTCAAAATACTCTCATAAACACAGTCGGTTATGTCGTTGACAGCAGATTTTCTTGATGTTGTCTCTATGATAACGTTAATCAAACAACAAAGGACGAGAAAATTCACTTGTACACAATGTACACTCACCTAAAGGATTATTAGGAACACCATACTAATACTGTGTTTGACCCCCTTTCGCCTTCAGAACTGCCTTAATTCTACGTGGCATTGATTCAACCCCCGGCTCTTAATGCGTCGTGTTTCCTTCTGGAGCATCAGTGAATGTTTGAACCTTTTTTATTAGTTGTGTTTGAGTCCCTCAATCGTCCTCAGTGTGAAAAGATGGATCTCAAAATCACACAGTCACTGCTGGAGAGGGTTCAAATATGCAAAAGATGCTGGAAAACTGAAGGATTTTTGGGATTTTTCTGAAGAACATTGGGCAGTTTAACTGCACAGGACTAACAAGAGACTCAAGAACATCACAAAACACGCACACAGCCGTGGATCATCAGGGAACGACACACAGGATTGAGAATCAAGGGTTCATAAACGTTTGAACGGGGTCATTTTAATAAATTCAGCTATTTTTTGGTCTTGTGCACTATATGTAAAGATTTTTGTGTAAAATAAATTATTAAGGACAGCACTAAATAAAAAATAACGCATTTTGTATGATGTCTCTTATTTAGTTAAATGATTCACATTTTCACAGATTCTGCAAGCGGAGAGCATGATTGAGAACTCTTGATCTGATGATTTGAAACTATTAGCCAAATTAGTAAAAATGCAGATGGCAAAAGCAAAAAACGGCAAAAGCAAGTAGAAGAGAATTGTGGGAAAGGAATATGCATGTCTAAGTATATTCATAATACACGGTTTATCATGTAAAAGCAATATTCACCAGCTTGGTAGTCGTACAGAGCCCTGGCACAGATCCCGCGATCTCCTGCCGCCTCATACATGTTCTGTTCCTCCACCTGAGGAAGACAAATCATACATGAACCTGCACATTCAAATCACATCATGGATGCTTTCAACTTTAAAGTTTTCGCTTTTCTAAAATGAAAACTTGATGTTTATCTGCTGACCCCCAGGGCATCCAAGATGTAGGTGTCTTTGTTTCTTCAGTAGAACACAAATGAAGATTTTTAACTCTAACCGCTGTGGTCTGTCAGTCGTACAATGCATGTGAATGGTAACAAAATCTAAGAGAGTAAAAAACATGCACTGCCAAATTCAAATTTATCCCTGCGGCTCGTGATGACACATTGATGTCTTAAGACACGAAGCGATCGGTTTGTGCGAGAAACCGAACAGTATTTATATCATTTTTTACCTCTTATACAAGCCTTAAACACAGCCTTCAGCACGCCATCACTTGGTGAGTGAGGTCAATGTACACGATCTGGTGCAAGCGCTGGACGTGATCTCTCGCGCGTATCTCTACGCCAGATCGTGTACATTGACCTCACTCACCGGAAGTGATGGCGCGCTGAAGGCTGTTGGATATAGTGTTGTATAAGAGGTAAAAAATGACATAAATACTGTTCGGTTTCTCGCACAAACCGATCGCTTCGTGTCTTAAGACATCAATGTGTCGTCACGAGCCGCAGGGTTTAATATGGATTCGTATGTGTATGTTTTTTTACTCTCATATAATTTGACCCCATTGACATGCATTATACGACTGGCAGACCACAACGGTTGGAGTTAAAAATCTTCATTTGTGTTCTACTGAAGAAACAAAGACACCTACATCTTGGATGCCCTGGGGGTCAGCAGATAAACATCACATTTTCATTTTTGGGTGAACTATCCCTTTAATGGTAGATAAATCTGCATATGCTAAAAATATTGGTTAAAGAAGTCTCTTCTGCTCACCCAGGCTGCATTTATTTAAAAAATAAACATTAATATTGTGAAATATTATTACAATTTAAAATATTTTTTTTCTATGTGAATATATTGTAAAATGTAATTTATTTCTGTGTGCATCATTACTCCAGTCTTCAGTGTCACATGATCCTTCAGAAATCATTCTGATATGATGATTTGATGCTCAAGAAACATTTCAAAATAATAATAATCATAAAAACGTTTTTATCGGGAGTCTCTGATAAATGAAACGTTCAAAAGAACAGCATTTATCTGAAATAGACAGCTTTTGTAACATTATGAATGTGTTTACTGTCACTTTTGATCAATTTAATGCATCCAGAAAAGTATTAATTTCTTTCCAAAAGATAACAGACGACAGATAAATGCTATCCGTTTGAACGTTCTATATATGATATATTTCTATATATTTCAATATTATTATAATTAAATTATAATAAATAAAACAAAACAAATAAATGGATATAAATAAATACACATATATACAAATATAAATAAGTATTTGATATTCTTTGATATGTCCTATTGAAGCATCTCGTTTCAATAAAAACACTTCAACAAAGGACAGAAAACTTTGGTCACCAAGTGGGTCTTTAATGCATTTTCCTCATCTAAATTCACAATAGTAATCATGTAAAAGAATACTATATAATATACCATATAATAGCCCAACATTCACATGTAAGGCTTTGTTTCTTCAGGGTTTTACACATTTTTTAGTTGGTTAGTTCTGGTAGTAAGTGTCGTACCTGTGGTGGTTCCTCATAGATGCCGTCCGGTTCCACTACTGCTTCATATTGAGGCTGCTTTTGTTCTACAGGCTCTTCATAATGATCACTGACCACTTGTACATCTGTGACATAAAAGAGAGAAATGACTTGCTGTCTCCTGTAACTGCACACCTTCCCCACAAGGTGGTGCTGACATTCAGCTGATTGACTGACACAAATAAGGGGCTGATAATGACAAAATGACAAGGACATGAGATAGCAAAACAAATGATGGGAGCTGATAAATGTGTGTGTGTATGAATCCCACCTTCATACTCTGGCTCAGATTCTGCCTCTGGTTCCACATACTGAGATTTGGGTTGTTCCTCAAAACTGGCCTCTACTCAAAACACACACACACACACATGCATAGAAACACACAGAATCACACACATGCATGGTAACAAGCACACACCGGGATCTGTATTCTGACACACCACAAGATGGGTAGAGTCAGAGTTTGAGGGCGGCACGACCAAAACATGTCACGGTACGAACCAAAGTAACCATATAGATCACAATATAGTTGTTTTTGCTGGGAACTCAACCCCAAAATAATCTTGTAGTAAACACATTTTTGATCATAGACTGCATTAAATACTTCAAATATGTACAAGAGATCTTCATCTCATTTTGTTTGGAGCTTAACTGATGCAAAATAAAAGATCAGATTATCAATAACTGATGTAAGTCCGCCCTCAGTGCAAACAGATGCTTCAAATTATTTTTAAATCACACTTGTGATTCAAATTAGCAATACATAATCAATCTGAATGGACATGCCATATTCAAACCCAAATGACTATAATTACGGTTCAAAAGCTTGGGGTCAGTACAATTTTATTTATTTTTTTTGAAAGAAATTAATACTTTTATTCAGCAAGGATGCATTGAAATTGAATCGATTGAAAGTGACAGTAAAGACATTTATAATATAAATAAATGCCATTTTTTGGAACTTTCTATTCATTGAAGAATCCTGAATTTTTTTAATACGGTTTCCATAACACTATAAAAACTGTTTTCAACATTGATAATAATCATAAATGTTTCTTGAGCATCAAATCATCATATCAGAATGATTTCTGAAGGATCATGTGACACTGAAGACTGGAGTAATGATGATAAATTCAGCTTTGATCACAGGAATAAATTACACATTAAAGTAGAAAACAGTTGTTTAAGATAGTAATAATATTTTACGATATTACTGTATTTTTCATCAAATAAATGCAGCCTTGGTGGGAATAAGGACTTCTTTCAAAAACATTTAAAAACTACTGCCCCCAAACTTCAACGGTAGTGTACCATCATAACACCCAGTCGTGTCGATGAATCCATTTAAAGGCACAGTTCACCCATTTTGTCATCATTTACTCACCTTATGACTTTCTTCCATGCAACACAAAAGGAGAATTTCAGAAGAATATTGTGGCTAGTAAATGAGGACTGAGGCTTCAAGATCCAAAAAAAGCACCATGAAGCATCATAATAATGGTCCATATGACTCGTGCACTATATTCCAAGTCATACAACAGCACTGAGAGAAAAGTCCTAACTGTCCTTGGCATGCTTGTGGAAAAGTAGTGATGCCCAAATCATGAACTAACCATTCTTTTGAGTCAGATCTTTCCAATGAATCATTGATTCACAAAAGCAGCCAAATGATTCATTAAGTTCTTTAGTTCAACTCAACAGCAGTTAACAGCTCACTTAAGGTGAAGTTAATAGACTTAGGGCACGTTTACACAACAACAATTCAGTGGTGTAAAGTATTTGAGTAAATGTAATTAGTTACTGTACTTAAAGGAACACGCCACTATTTTTGAAAATAGGCTCCCCTAGAGTTAAACAGTTGAGTTTTACCGTTTTCGAATCCATTCAGCCGATCTCCGGGTCTGGCGGTAGAACTTTTAGCATAGCTTAGCATAGATCATTGAATCTGATTAGACCGTTAGCATCTCGCTCAAAAAAAATGACCAAAGAGTTTTGATATTTTTCCTATTTAAAACTTGACTCTTTTGTAGTTACATCGTGTACTAAGACCGACAGAAACTGAAAAGTTTGATATGGCTAGGAACTATACTCTCATTCCTGCGAACATAACCAACGTGACAACCTAATCTTCAGTGTATTCCGGTTCAAATAGATACGGATCAGGATCTGCACCAAAGTAAATATCTTCTGAATCATCGCTCACAAATGTCTCCATGGTTACAAGGCACGCTCTCTGTGCAAGCAGGTTGTCACGTTTGTTATGTTGACGGAAGTTAGCCTGTTTTCAGGCGCTGTGTAATATCATTGCGCCGCTGCACCCATGGTACGGCAGCAAAGTTCCTTGATTATTACGCAGGAATGAGAGTATAGTTCCTAGCCATATCGGCCTAGAAAATCGCAACTTTTCATTTTCCGTCGGTCTTAGTACACGATGTAACTACAGAAGAGTCAAGTTTTAATTAGGAAAAATATCGAAACTCTTTGGTCATTTTTTTGGAGCGAGATGCTAATGGTCTAATCAGGTTCAATGATCTATGCTAAGCTATGCTAAAAGTGCTACAGCCAGACTGAATGGATTCGAAAACGGTAAAACTCAACTGTTTAACTCTAGGGGAGATGGAAAATTAGCCTATTGGCGTGTTCCTTTAAGTATCTTTTTGGCTACATTGTAGTTTTACTGAGTATCAAAGATATTAGCAACTTTTACTCTCTACTTGACTACATTTATGAATAAGTAAATGTACTTTTTACTCCAATACATTTGTGATGAGTAATGCAGTTACACATTACATTTTGCATGGCACCTAACTTTTTCTGCAGCAGTTTGTTTCTGATAAAAAGAAGCGAAATCGCATTCGCCAGGTACTATAACTTGTGTGTTTTGCCTTTACTCACCCAAACTTGTAAATGAGGCTACTTTACGTGAATGCGAGTGCATTAGCAGGCAGTTTCTGAATTAAGAAATTTAAATTTATGAGATAAGTTCATGACTGCAGCCGGTGAAGAGGCCGAAACCAGCACATCCAGTGCAAGCACACTTTGACTATATAATTTTACTTAACATTATTTTATTTATCCTCTATACTGACGAGACCTTTTGAAGTAAATTGGTTTACTTGTGGCCTTTTTGTGCACTTGAGCTTAACTGATAATTGTGTGTAGACATTTAAGATGCTGTTGTGTTGACCTTGATTTATTGAATTTGAGGTGTTCAGTTTTATTTCATGATTTCTCATCTTACAAATCAGTTGTTTCTTATTTTCACAGGCGTGTCTTTTAGGTGTTGAGCACTAGTGCATCTTTGAGCCTATATTCAGTACAAGTAAAATACTGTTAAAATCAGATACTCTAAGACTTTTACTCAAGTCATATTGCAATTGGTGACTTGTAACTTGTAATGGAGTCATTTTCACTGTAAGGTATCTGTACTTTTACTCAAGTATGGTTTTCAGGTACTCTTTACACCTCTGCAACAATCTACTAAAAAAAGAAAAGTTTTTCCTTTCCGTTTTTGTGCATATAGACGACAACATCGTCACATCGATCCCCGTTCACTAGGATCCGCGAAAACGCAGTATTCTGCTGCCAGACCAGTAGATGGCGATGTCACTTTGTAAAGAAACACTATGTGCCTATAGACTGAACACGTAACACACATGACGTCACCATTTTTACAAATTCGCAATTTTGTAGTTTACATGGAGACGATATCGTTTTCAAAAGCTTGCATTTTCAGGCCCCCAAAACGGTGTTGTGTAAATGAACGACCAAAACGCATAAATAGTTTTCTAGGGATGCACCGCTATGAAACACACAATTATGATGTTCTCATTATGATTTTATGTAGCCTATATGACAGACTTGTGCTGCACATGTTGCACTTTACTATATATAACAATTCAAAACCATCATGGTGAACAGTTTGCATCTGAAGTGTCTCAGCTGAAGGAAATAATACATTATTTTATGTATCGGCCACATTTTTTACTGTGCCGATAACGATAACATTAAAAATGACCATATATTGGCCGATACCGATATAGTTTTTAGCTGAAAACGGTGTCGTGTAAACAACCCCTTAGGGCCAAATTAGCATGAGCCCACAATCCCATAAAAGCCCAGATGGGATTGGAAAGATCTGCAAGTGAATCTACAGATGATACACAAATTAACGAACACAAACGCAGCAGTTAATTTCAATAATGACCAACGCAAATTAGCATTGGGCCACAAACAAGCAGAGCCCATGAGAATCAGGTGCGAGGATCTAATAACAACACAGGCACAGCAGATATAATAGAAATCAAAAATAACGTGGCTTGGCAAACTATATGTTCGGATAACGTATTCCTCTGGCATTCCAAATAAATGAACATGAGTGGAAAATATTCTCTCTCTCTTCTATCACACACTCTCTTGTTCTCTGCAGTTCCTCCTTCCACAGCAACTAAATCGCAGCATGTCAAGCCAAAATGGGTTAAGACTTGCTTTTTAAAATTATAAATTGCATTGCATAATGGTGCAAATACCATTAGACTGACTACTGCAAACCTTATTAAATCACCATGCATGAATACTCACCTCCCATACATTTTGCATCTCAAAGGAAAACTTCTACAAATGCATATGTAATAGCCACAAAAATAACTGTCCACGCCTTTTCATTGCTAATATTTTTAGTAAATCTAGCCCTTTATCTTCTTGATCTTAATACATCTTACATTTAAATCTGTTGCTCGCACAAAACTATCAGAATAACTTCAGGAGACTGGAAATGTAGCGCATGAGGATCGACTACTTTTATGATCCTTTGAAGCTTGAATGTGCCAGTCCTTCATTCACTTGCATTATGATACTCCCCAAATATTCAGCTTTTGGGTGAACTGTTCCTTTAAGAGCACAAGGCAAACACACAGTAAGCTGTTCAGACATGCTCACACAGTGGGAATCACATCCAAACCCTTTTATTTTGAGGTGTAAGGCAGAATGTTGCAGCAAGCATGAGGAAATTGTGAGTGATTAAACGTCAGTTGAGAGACATGAAAGCACCACACAGAGGTAGAGAGTGAACGTGAGCATGGAGATGGAGAACACACCAAACCAAATTGAGATAAGGAGTGAACGATAAGGTGCGTGTTTATGTACCTCTGGCTCGTAAAGGTGAGGCCTGACGCACAGGAGAGCGCAATGGCTCTGGGTCACATGACTGCTTGGACAGAAAAGGGCTGTTCAACCGCCCTGAGACACACAGAACAGAGAACGACAAAGAGAAACCCAAGCTGACAGATGGCTGACGGTGTTATACACAGCAGAAGAGACCACAAACATTGTTTTAGACAGAAGATCTGCAGGGTGTTTAATGATGGTGTCGTATTTCAGACAGACGAACATGGTTGAAATGGCCAGAGAACAACAGGAGAACGGGAAATACCACAGAACATCCAACATTCAGAAGTTAGCGGTTGCATGCACAGGAAAAAACCTCCTAATTGATAGACCAGGATGTGTTTGAAAACTACATGAAACGTGACCCACATAGCAAAAGGGGAAGCTAAATATAACATGCAAATACTGTGGCATTTAAATAAAACTCTTCCTATAGTGTAAATTGTGCTTGTAGAGATCTTATCAGGACAGCGCTGCATAATGTGCACATTAGGAATCAATGTATTTGTTATTTATTATCCTGATGAGATATAAAGCTTAATATTTATATCTACGAATCATCTCAATTTGTATATACAATATATAGATTCATTACTATACATCATTACTATTTATTAACTATACTTTAATTATATATTAACATTCTGAGATATATATACACACACACCGATCAGGCATAACATTATGACTACCTTCCTAATATTGTGTTGGTCCCCCTTTTGCTGCCAAAACAGCCCTGACCCGTCGAGGCATGGACTCCACTAGACCCCTGAAGGTGTGCTGTGGTATCTGGCACCAAGATGTTAGCAGCAGATCCTTTAAGTCCTGTAAGTTGCGAGGTGGGGCCTCCATGGATTGGACTTGTTTGTTCAGCACATCCCACAGATGCTCGATTGGATTGAGATCTGGGGAATTTGGAGGCCAAGTCAACACCTCAAACTCGTTGTGCTCCTCAAACCATTCCTGAACCATTTTTGCTTTGTGGCAGGAGCATTATCCTGCTGAAAGAGCCACAGCCACCAGGGAATAGCATTTCCATGAAAGGGTGTACATGGTCTGCAACAATACATTGGTAGGTGGTACGTGTCAAAGTAACATCCACATGGATGGCAGGACCCACGGTTTCCCAGCAGAACATTGCCCAAAGCATCACACTGCCTCCGCCGGCTTGCCTTCTTCCCATAGTGCATCCTGGTGCCATGTGTTCCCCAGGTAAGCCACGCACACGCACCCGGCCATCCACGTGATGTAAAAGAAAACGTGATATATCAGACCAGGCTCCGGACCTCCAGACCAGACCTTTCATTGCTCCGAGGTCCAGTTCTGATGCTCACGTGCCCACTGTTGGTGCTTTCGGCGGTGGACAGGGGTCAGCATGGGCACCCTGACTGGTCTGCGGCTATGCAGCCCCATACGCAACAAACTGTGTATTCTGACACCTTTCTATCAGAACCAGCATTAACTTCTTGAGCAATTTGAGCTCCAGTAGCTCGTCTGTTTGATCGGACCACACGGGCCAGCCTTCGCTCCCCATGTGCATCAATGATCCTTGGCCGCCCATGACCCTGTCTCCGATTCACCACTGTTCCTTCCTTGGAGCACTTTTGATAGATACTGACCACTGCAGACCGGGAACACCCCACAAGAGCTGCAGTTTTGGACCCAGTCGTCTAACCATCACAATTTGGCCCTTGTCAAACTCGCTCAAATCCTTACGCTTGCCCATTTTTCTGCTTCTAACACATCAACTTTGAGGACAAAATGTTCACTTGCTTCCTAATATATCCCACCCACTAACAGGTGCCGTGATGAAGAGATAATCAGTGTTATTCACTTCACCTGTCAATGGTCATAATGCTATGCCTGATATATATATAAAAATGTCTTTTTTTATTTTTTATTTCCCCCCCTCTCCCATTTTAAATCATATAGTGGACGTATGTGTTGGTTTAAGCATGTGTACAGATGAATGGTACCTGGTTTTGGACTGTATTGAGAGTTGTCTTTGTTAGAAGTGTTGATTCCCATTTCTCTCTGTTTGAACATTTCTCTGGGATTAACGGAGCGCTGGGAAACGAGAGACGCAGCTTCCTGTTACAAATACACACAAACATTAAGAGTAGCCAGGAGTATCATGATAACACTAATGGCAGTATATGGAGAAGATAAGAGCCAGCGATCCAAAGTGGTTATATACTGAAAGTGGGAAACAGGAGAACAGCAAGAGAAATAGGCTGAATCCCAATCTGCAAACCATCCATCCATTCAAGTATGTGTGACTGGCATTATTGCATCCCAAATCTACATTATGTCAAAAGTACTTGGGTGGTATAAAGGATGTTTACAATGCATCATGCAGACTGCAGACAAGCAGACTGGTTTGCAACATTTTCTGATATTTGTTATCAAGATGTAATTTTAATGCTTCATACTTATAAGTGTGTATTTTACCAGTGAAGCGCAATCGTTTTGTACTAACACTGTACTGACAAATTAGCGTTCATGACTGGAACCAACAGGTTTATAAACTGGGATTAAACCAGAAAATCTATCAGTCAGCAGCAAAAGGACACTACCACACTGCATAAAGAAAACAGTTAGAAAGTTAAAGTCCTTCTGTCCAGGGCCAGAAGAGATGTTTGATACTCCCCCCCCACTCACGTTGGCTTTTTCCACCGACTCTCCACGTTTAAAGGGTTTCTGCTGTGCTGTCTGCTTCCTCTCCTCCTCCTCCTCCTCCTGATGGACAGCAGCACACTTTGACTCTTACACACTTGATTCCGTTACAAAACCTAGTTAGCTGCTTACGTAGGCATCATATTTGATTATGCTGTCTTATAAGATGCTTTCTTCCAAATTCTAGAGCAGAATTGCATGTATTTTTCACAGAGCTCAGTGAAAAAAATCCACCCAAGAGGCGGACAAGAAAAAAGTTGAATATATAAAAAAAATATACTTAAAGGGATAGTTCACCCTAAAATTAAGGCCGCATTTACACTGCAGGTCTTGTTGCCCAATTTCAGTTTTTCTTGAAAACCAGCTTACATTCTTTTAAAAGTGACCCATATCTGCATTTACACTACATTTGGCGAAACGAACAAAAAATGAGATATATCATCAAGAAATCAATTTTAATAGTACATTGATTTTATAGAAACATTTTTAATGCAATAGTTTATCCGTATATCAAAATCATTATATAGTACAAATATAGACAGTGATTATGTACACAGATCCGCTGTAGACGTTAGTGTGCACTAATGGTCTGGTGGTAGAGCTTTTGTTGAGCATGTCAGAGGTTTTGGGTTCGAATCTGCCATTGTATAGGGTTTTTTCCTCATTAAAACCAAATGTGTTTATCAGTGATTGGTACGAATAGAGAGTCTCCACAACGGGACTGAAGCGCGCGTCTGTGCACGAGCCGCCGTCACTGATAACAGCGACATCGAGCACTCGGGATGATTTCAAAAGCGACACATTTCTGCTCCAGATCGCCTCTTATTTAACACAAACTATCAAAATGAATACTCGGCTAGTGAACTAGAGATGTTTGATTTGTGTTAGATATATCTGTACCGCAAAATGTTATAAAAAGTCAAATTTTTCAATGCCGTACGACTTACACGGCAGACGCAAATGCACGCATCCGATTCATATCAGTATTATTTCCACATATGAATGAGGCCTGAAACCGATCTGAGAATATCGTAATCCATGCGTTGGGTCATATACGAACTGCGCCACATGAGAGGAAAAAAATCTGAATTGGGTCACTTGAAAAATGCAGTATAAATGCGGCCCGAGTCATCCTTTACTCACCCTGGTGTTGTTCTAATGCCGTATGCCCTTTTTTTCTTTTAAAGACCACAATGGGAGTGCTAGTCCATATAATGGCAGTGAATAGTGACCAGAATTATGATTTAATGCGACGAGTGTTCTGGGGGTATACGATATGATTTGGCGAAAAACAAACTGAAATTTAAATGTATTATTTAAGGAAAATCCTGACCTTGGCCGTTGGTCTTCTGTGCTCGACTGTACATTCGTGAGACTATCAGCACCACAGTTCACTCCGACTCAAAACACACAAGTTCAATGAATAAATACACAACATTAAATACATATACTTTCTTCTCTGAGCTGAATATATCCGTTGTGTTCGTCGCAACAAAAAAGTTATTACGTTCACATCTGTCAACTGTCATTCTGACAATATTCAGTTCAGTGAAGAAAGTACACGGACACTTTTTGGGGATTTCTAGGCATTGCATTTCATGTTACGTATTTATTCATCTTGATCTCTTACAACTTGTGTGTTGGAGTGAAATAATAGAGTCATGAACGTGCAGTCAAGCACAACAGCCAAGGTCAGGATTTTCGTTAAATACTACATTAAATTTCAATTTATTTTTACAAAATACTATTGTAAACGCCCAGAACGCTTGTAATATATGTCATGTTGTATGGGATCATTCTGAGATACTTTTGCATCTTTTTAAAAGACTTGATGCCAATCGCCATTCACTGCCATTATATGGACGAGCGGGAGCAAGACATTTAAAAGAACAAAAGAAAAAATCTCCTTTTGTGGTCCGAAAAAGAAAGACGCTACATTAAAACAACACCAGGGTGAGTAAATGATGACTTAATTTTCATTTTAGGGTGAACTATCCCGTTAATGCATTCAGTACAAAAAGGTACAGATGAAAACAGCAAACTCACTAAATTGAACCACCCACTTGACAGCGGTGAGAAAACAGCAGTTCAGAAAGCATCTGATCACAGCGATGTGGATATGTTTGCACCAGCTCTGCGATTCAGCACTCCAGTCATGTCACGGTTATGTATATAGCACTTTATACAATAGATTGATTTAAAGCAGCAGCTTTACAGTATTAAAGAACAGCGAGTGTCGGTTTCAATTACAATTCAGTGTGTTCATGTTTTACTCACGTCTGACCTCGAGATGATTTCCATGTCAAAGGCAGCGGAGCCTCAGAGACATCGCGCTCTCACAGGAAATTACTGATCGTGTTGATTCCTGTTTGAATGTGACCATGCCTTTAAGGCAGCTCACAAGGTTTATTTACCTGATAAATGAGGGCTGTGTACCAAAACCTGCTAGTATGCTATCGCGGTAGGTAGGTAATTCCAGCCGTGATTTCTGATTTAATCAGCTGCGGCCCTTGCAGATCGGGCCCTCAGACCCGTGTGAACTGTGCATGTGTGTCAGTGTGTCCTGTGCATATGGCCTAAAAACGAAACCGCAGATGTTGCACGTCACTTTATTCTGTCACAGTGTCTCAGCTGGGCTGTAGAGAGTATAGTTTGGAAATGTGGTTTGAAGATTATCTATGTGGAGATAGAAGTGTTAAGATGATGGGTTCACACAACCACACTAGCAAAAGAGTAAAAGAGAAGTGGTTGTCATTGAATTATAGACATTGGGCAGGATGACATGCAATGGTTGAATTGTGACAATGGTAATGATCGGCTATAGTGTTTGTAACATGGTTGATGTATTTTAGTGGGCTGGAATGCTTTACGTAGGGCCCTATGATTTATGCGATGAGGGAAATGCGGACGGAATCCAGTTATAAAAAACAGAATTTACTGTAAAATGCGGAATGTCACGAAATTTTTGGATGTCATCACACCACGTCCCACGGTAAAGACTATATTGCGCACATCAATATTGCCTCATTTAATTACTATTTATTGTAAGGGTAGATTTAGGGTTGGGGTAGGTGTAGGCGTTAATAAAACACAATCTGTTAAGTCAAATTTATTTATTGTTATTTTATCGTGAGATTTTGCCTCACTTCCGACCGCTGCTGTACCCCTTCTAGCCACAACTCTTCTCCGTTTTTAGTGCATTTCTGTGGCAGAATTACAGCGCCACATAATGGCCTGGCATGTATACTACATCGTTTTAAGTCAATTTCAGTGGTTTTGTGAAAAAAGATTGGATAGGGAAAGCTCTGGCTTCGTGTGGATGTGGCCTAAGTGGGTGGTTTGTAGCCAGAATAAATTTAGATCAGATTTTAATGCCTAAAAGTGTTTTCAGAAGGTTTCTAAACTCCTCCTCAAATCCTGTTCCAGCTAAATATTAGTTTGAGTTGACAGTTATTCACCTCATGATATTTTACACAACCAAAGAGTGACAAAAGTAGTCCAGTGTGTTTTGTGCTAGCATGAAGGCTTCAAACATATATCAGCATTTCCACAGGAACCATGTCAGAACATGTCCAGAGTAGCCATATGTGGATTTAAATAACCACACAGGTGTGTGTGTGTGTGCGTGCGTGTCGCTCACCCACTGCTGTTTCTGCTGGCCTTGAATATCCACGTCCTGCTGCTGCTGGTATTTTCTATCACACAAACACATTAACACTCAGCAGGCACGCTCCAGTTGGCTGGCAACTTTATATCAAAGAGCAACATAAAACTGATAGTCTGACCCTTGCTGATCTCATTAAAAGTCATACTCAACCTTATGTTGTTCTAAACCTGTATGAGTAACACAAAAGAACCTATTTTGAAGAATGTGTTTCGGGTCCCATTGACTTCCATTGTCACATATAGTGGAGGTAAATGGGAACCGAAACCGTTGGGTTACCAACCAACTCATACAGGTTTGGAACGAGTGAGTAAATGATGGCAGGATTTTCATTTTTGGGTGAACTATCCTATCCCTTTAAAGACACTCATATACACAAGACATTTATCTGCACAAACCAACCTCTGCTCATCGATCTGTGACGCTCTCTCTTTGGCTTTCTTGTCCCGTAACTCCGCCTCCTTGACCTCGCGGTCCTTCCTCTCTTTTTCCAGCTGCTGCCTCTCATCCGCTGCCCTTCTCCTCTCCTCCTGAAGACGCTTCTCCTCGTCTTTCTGAGAAACAGACAAAAGCATTGAGCAAACCATGTAGAAACCATGGAAACACCAAAGACGCTTTAATATATCATCGGTGCGTCCCAATTCGCATACTAACCGTCCTAAATAGTATTCGAAAATAGAATTAGTATGTCCCAAATCGTACTATGTTGAAAAGAGTATTCCAAAGATACCCGGATGGTCTACTATTTCCGGTCAGAATTCGAAGTGAGTCGGACGAGGATTCGATTACAACTACAAACGCGGATAAAAAGTGTTAAAAAACTACAAACATGATGGATGTGCGAGTCTGACGATTAAGTAGAGGTTTAGATAAAGGGGCTTGAGTGACCAATTATCAGTATTTAACCTGACAAAAAGATATTTATTCAATGTTATCCACATTATAGTTCACCTGCAGCAGCATTGTGAACTTTTGTAATGATACGTTTGGCCATTAACTTTTTAAATTATATTTAAATTGCAAACACATGAGGAGAGTCTCTGCATTAAAGACCCACAAATGGCAGATCAACGTGCGACTAACTACATTTCTCTCCGATACGGTAGGAAATGAAATTGAATGTGGAGGGTTTTAACTGTGAGGATGATTGACAGGGCAGTTTAAACGTGAAGGGATGCTTGTTTAAATCTGGTGTTCTTGATTTACCGCGAGTACCATGTTTTACCATGCCTAATATCGATCTCTCACTGCAGTGTGAACAAGTGTCTCATAGTAGCACCGAGCGAACGCACAGAGTAGCATTATAACATAACTTTAACACACTCAAATGTGTGTGATATGATAAAACAGCGCTGCGTTACCCCACATACACATGAGTGGAAGCGGAAGCGCTCGTCTGCGGCAGAATAAAAGCTCCGCCAAACCAAGGCATCATCAAGACACACCTTTACTTTCAATAAGCGACAAAAATTACATATTGTGGCTTTAACTGGAACTCATTACAGGGTCATTATTGTTATTTTTGTTCCTCTTTGAAGAAGCAGGATTCCCAGTGTATAAAAACCTGGCTAAATGAAGTGGCCTAATTATAAAAGTGTCATTTCTAGAAAAGTCATGTAAATTAAAATCTACATAGGCATTTTGATATATTTTAAGAATATACATTTAATATACAACTTACTACATATTTTAATGAGTAAAAAATATTTTATCCTTAATCCTTATCTAGTAAATCATGAACTGGAAAAGTCATGGAGCCTAAAGGCTTGAGAACTGCATTAAAATGCTTATTTTATCTGAGGCAACTGCACACCATACTGTAAGCAGAAACCCTGAACCATGCCACCATTACCTCTGCTTGGGCCCAGAAAGTGTCTTTGTTGGTTCTCTTGATTTCAGACATGGCGTTAGTCTTCTGGTAAACAGATCCCTGTATGGAAAAACAATCAGTGGTTAATTATGACTAAGCCGAGACGGAATCTTTAGACTGTGCTGATTTCAGTGGAAAGGTTCTATGGAATAAAACTGAACATATTAAAATATATATAAAAAACAGCTGAGAGTATGACACTCTTATAGCTAAAAGCATAAGTGAATTAGCCAAAATATTTAACAAACATGGGGGTGGGTGAGCTCTCACAGCTTCTGTGGGCCGAGCAAGACTAGGAAACAACTAGCGTCAAGCATACTGCTATATATCAATACATCAAAAAGATGTTTACTCATTCCCAATGTACTGTAGATAAATGACTCAATTGCAGTTTGTGGGTAGATTTGGAGCTCAGCAGAGAAATTATTCTAAACCACCATAACGCTTTTCACATTCCGAGCATTCTGGGTCCCTCCCCGTGAATCTCCTGACGCAGCACTGTGAAAGAGCGCTTGAGATAAACAGACAGCAGGCTGGCGCTGGCGCTGGCACTGACCCGGTCACCACTGTGCCATCACAAGACCCGTCTGATACCTTCTGCTGCCAACTACCATGATTACATGCACTAATATGATGGGTCAATGTTAGTAATGTTAATCTTAACTATTTTGCACCCAAAACTGCTTTGCTAAATTACCATTTCCTCTCTGAGCACTGGTATTAAACAGGCTACTGTACCTTTAAAGACTTCTGTATGTAAATTACCTGTGTTATGATTAGCCACTACCATTCAAGTAAGATTATTTTGAATGTTTTTAAAAGACATCTCCTTTGCTCGCCAAAGCTAAATTTAATTGATCAGAAATACAGTAAAATTAAAAATATAAAAAATTAAAAATTAAAACAGCTGTTTTCTATGTGAATATATATATATTAAAATGTAATTTATTCCTGTGATCAAAGCTGAATTTATCATCATTACTCCAGTCTTCAGTGTCGCATGATCCTTCAGAAATCATTCTGATATGATGATTTGATGCTCAAGAAACATTTATGATTATTATCAATGTTGAAAACAGTTGAGCTGCTTAAATTATGTAAACCATTGTACAGCATTTCTTTGAAATTATAACATTATAAATTTCACATTTGATTAATTTAATGTGTCCTTGCTGAATAAAAGTATTACTTTCTTTAAAAACATTTGAACAATATATGCATGTTCTAGACTAGAAATAAAGCTGCAGTGGACACTGTGCGTGACACTGACCACAGGCCCCTGCGGCCCGGCGTCTCTGAAGCGATTGGTCTCTTTGTGAAAGCTGTAGTTGGCTCCTGAGGCTTTAGCCACTTTCTGCATGATGGCGTCAGGCTCCACGTCCTCCTCCGCCCGTGCGTTTATCGTCACATGAGCTCCCTGCAGAAACAGTGGCGTCAGTTTAGTCCCACACACAAAACACGTTTTCAATACTCGCTTGCGTATGCAACCATCAGATGTAAGCATCAAAATTCACAGTCTGGTTTCAAACAAAACATTCCCAAGCACACACTCGTCAGCTTATTTATTAGCAACATTTGGCTTGTTAGGCACAGTTAGCTTAGACTACATTGTTCTAAATGCATCTTATATTGCATGATTAATTTTAAATGTAATTTTTGACTTCGTAATTTCTTCATTAAAATGTCAATTTATTATTTCACACATTTTAGTGAAAAACATACCATCAATTAACAACCTTGGAGCTCACAGTAAGTCTTCTTTAAAGGTTCACTGTCCTTCTTAGAAAGTTATCATTAAAAATCAGTTCCCCTATGGAGAAATTGAATGTAGGGCTCCAGATTGCAACCAAATGGCATTTTGAGACCTTTTTTTCCTGGCGGTGCGACTAGATTTAGTTAGAGGTTGCACTGGTGCCACCACCACGTTGCCCAACTGATAAGAGCTGCCATTTCTGTTACATATGAGAAACATCAAACGGCAAACAAAACGAAAGTAAAACAAAGTCAACAAATCACCGACATTCACCATGGATTTAATGTAGGAACGCTAACTGTAATCATGCTATTGTGGCAGAAAGAGTCACCTCAGGGTTCGTACAACCTTTTAAGAGTGAAATTCAAGCACTTTTCAAGGGCTTTCAAGTGCTTTACACTTTTTCTAGCACTTCTACATTACATATTATAATGTATAAAATTCAAAATATTTTAATGTTATTTTTAATGTGATGATTGTAAAACTAAAAGTTTAAAGGTGTAGAAAAACTAAAACTTATTGGCAAACAAACACTTTAATAAAAAAAAAAAAAAGACCACTATAACCAGTAGATGGCAGCAGAGGAGCACTTATTGACTTCTTAGCCATTTCCACTCCGTAATATAAGGGCTGCATCCAAAAACGTAAAAATGCTGCCTTCGGAGGACGCATTCCAAGGTTGGAAGGCATCAAGGCATGCCCGAATCCAATGTTAGCGTCACTTCCTGTCTCCTGAGATACCTTCATCTGATCAATTTTTGAAGGCAGCAATGGAAAAAAGTAGGAAGTCTCACAAAAAACAAAACTTTTATCTGCATCTCAATTCAAGCGCAGTGCTTTACTGTCAAATTTCCAATAAACAAACATGTAATATTATTAGTAACTGCACTTATTAATGCAAAACAATAGTAATTGTATGATTAAATTAACTTTATGATTAAAAATCCCCCCAGCGCTACCAAATCAGTGGCACCGGTTGCTTCTGCTCTCAAATGTTAGTCTGGGTTTTTACTTCCACAATGTGACTATTGCACTCTATGGACTGCAAGCTCGCATTCAGATTTCCCAAAAGTCAAGATATGGAGGCAAAAAAAAGCCCCTGTGTGAGTTCCTGCTTTTATAACATATGATATAATTAAGCAATATCACACATGCATGAGTGCCAAAATATTGCCAGTATTTGCCAATGTAAATAGTCCCAAACAAATCACGTGAGAACAGTTACAGTTCTTAGCAGCAAACAGTGGCGTTCCATTACTGGAATAATCCACGGTCGAGTGAATTATTCAATGACCCATTTGTAAATACATTCACTTGCTTTATTCCTGAATGAATAAGCTGTTTGAACGAATCGTTGAATGAATGACTCAATGACTCGTTCAATAAGACCTACTGGCAGTTTTAGTTTAATATTTCAAAAAAATATCATTTGATTTCATTTTTCTATATTAAAAATTAAAACAAAAAATAAGCAAATCTAATCGCAGTGTAATGCCTCTGAACTGCATTAAACAAGTAAAACTTGATGCCACTTTAGATGCAGCTTCTGTACCACCTTTTGTTGATACTAATTTAATTCGTTTGGTAACTGCACTATAGCGTATCAGTACTCTACTTGAACGAATTAAATTTGAGAATTTGATATAAAAGATGACGCATGCAATTAATAATGAAAAAAACAAAACAAACCCTACCCTTATAATGGCCCTAGAAATCAATTTAAGTGGGCAAAAAAATGCCCCTTTAAAGTGAAAGTTAAATTCTGCTTTAAATTTTGAACCAGCCACGATTCTTTTAGATACAGTGAGAGCTTGTGGTCGGATGTTGTCTGAATAACTACCAACAAAGCCAAATCAAATGTGTCGCTCTAGATATAGCCCATAATGTATCCTGTTGTGAGCCTCTTACCTGCTAATTGCATCATTGTGAGTGACTGCAGAAGTTCACTGATCATTAACTCTAAAACTAATGCATATGAATCGAGCGGTTTAGTCCAAATTTTCTGACGAGACTCGATCACTTTATATGATGACCAGATTGTTTAGGCTGGGTTAGACCATTAGAACTGTTACAACCCTACTATCCACAATACCCACACACTGAAAAGAATAACAAAATAGCCAAGTTACCTTGAGAAAGTTAGCCATGGAGCTCACATGGTTCGCACACTGTCCTTTTCTGGCATCTTTAACGCCCTCACCGGTCTGAAAAAAAGAATTGTCAAAAACCTGGACAAAACATCATGGTTGTAAACACGCATATTAGGGGTGGTTGATGAATTTTTGTATTGGATTTGGTGAATAAGAGATAAACTGATTCATAAATACATTTGACAGAGGTGCTTTACTGTGGAAATTGGGTCAGCTAATCCCAAGGGCATCTTTGCGGTTATATGCAGTCAAGAAACCAAATCACTGTGAAGAGTTACAGAAGGAACGAAACTCACCCAGTTGATGAGGACGTATTTGGGAAGGCCAGAGTTGGGGTCTTGAACTCGGCAAAAAGCATACATCATCTTCCCACTGTTCAGCTCCTCCACCAACTCCTCCAGACCACCATCTGAAAATCACAAAGTTCTGCTGTAAAATCTTGTATTTTTAATCATTCGATATAAAATGATAAATATGACTCTAAAATCCACCACCTTTTGCATTCACGTCCATTTTGACCCAAGTATCAGCTGGGGATTTATACATGATGTTATGCAAAATAAATGTAGCCTTTTTTCCGTATCTCACACAAACTTTTGGGAATAGGTTTTGTTGATTACCCTAACTATGCACGCCTATTGATGAACCATTGCAGCATGAAAAATCCAAGTTTATGCAAGTAAAAGAAATATATTTTGTTTGAAAACATTCCAAAGTAATATTAATGTTGTTTTAAAGTTGTTTTGTTAGACATTTTTAGACGTTTTGTAAATTTGGACTGTTCACAAGTTATAAGTTCAAAGGAGTTTAATTAAATCCATTCACTTGAATGGAGTTGAAATAAAAGTGTTAAATTTAAATAAATTTAATAAATTTCATGTTATATTTAAATAACATCTCATGCATATTGAAAAAATATTTTTTTCTTGCATCAGTGTTTATGTAATTCATGCAAAATGTGAATCTCAATTCTTTTCAATAAAAAGAGGTAAATATAGTAATAACATGGTAATAATGTAACATTCAAAACATTTGACATTTTTGTTACTGATCCAATGCAATATGGTTAAAAAATATTTTATATATATATATATACACACACACTCACCTAAAGGATTATTAGGAACACCATACTAATACTGTGTTTGACCCCCTTTCGCCTTCAGAACTGCCTTAATTCTACGTGGCATTGATTCAACAAGGTGCTGAAAGCATTCTTTAGAAATGTTGGCCCATATTGATAGGATAGCATCTTGCAGTTGATGGAGATTTGTGGGATGCACATCCAGGGCACGAAGCTCCCGTTCCACCACATCCCAAAGATGCTCTATTGGGTTGAGATCTGGTGACTGTGGGGGCCATTTTAGTACAGTGAACTCATTGTCATGTTCAAGAAACCAATTTGAAATGATTCAAGCTTTGTGACATGGTGCATTATCCTGCTGGAAGTAGCCATCAGAGGATGGGTACATGGTGGTCATAAAGGGATGGACATGGCCAGAAACAATGCTCAGGTAGGCCGTGGCATTTAAACGATGCCCAATTGGCACTAAGGGGCCTAAAGTGTGCCAAGAAAACATCCCCCACACCATTACACCACCATCACCAGCCTGCACAGTGGTAACAAGGCATGATGGATCCATGTTCTCATTCTGTTTACGCCAAATTCTGACTCTACCATCTGAATGTCTCAACAGAAATCGAGACTCATCAGACCAGGCAACATTTTTCCAGTCTTCAACTGTCCAATTTTGGTGAGCTCGTGCAAATTGTAGCCTCTTTTTCCTATTTGTAGTGGAGATGAGTGGTACCCGGTGGGGTCTTCTGCTGTTGTAGCCCATCCGCCTCAAGGTTGTGCGTGTTGTGGCTTCACAAATGCTTTGCTGCATACCTCGGTTGTAACGAGTGGTTATTTCAGTCAAAGTTGCTCCTCTATCAGCTTGAATCATTCGGCCCATTCTTCTCTGACCTCTAGCATCAACAAGGCATTTTCGCCCACAGGACTGCCACATACTGGATGTTTTTCCCTTTTCACACCATTCTTTGTAAACTCTAGAAATGGTTGTGCGTGAAAATCCCAGTAACTGAGCAGATTGTGAAATACTCAGACCGGCCCGTCTGGCACCAACAACCATGCCACGCTCAAAATTGCTTAAATCACCTTTCTTTCCCATTCTGACATTCAGTTTGGAGTTCAGGAGATTGTCTTGACCAGGACCCCTAAATGCATTGAAGCAACTGCCATGTGATTGGTTGATTAGATAATTGCATTAATGAGAAATTGAACAGGTGTTCCTAATAATCCTTTAGGTGAGTGTATATATATATATATATATATATATATAAATGGGTTTGTGACACTGCAGGGAGTTTGTGAGTTGAAAACGTAATAATTTTTTACAAAAAATAGATGAAAAGCACTGCATTTGTTCATCTGCATGTCCATTAACAGACATCATTGAACCGTGAACATGCAAATGTGTTGTTAAATTATTAAAATATTAACTGAAAATTAGTAAATGTCATATCAAAGGGCTTATATACTAATATTATACTAATATAACATTATAAGAAGTACATTAACTTATATATTTTGATTAAATATTTTCTCTTTTTATTGATAATTGGAGCCTTTTATCATATTACGGTTTCAGTTGTTTTATAAACACAGTATAACCTAACCATAGTTAAAATCAATGTTTATTCACAGCAGTCCTTCTCCACTTCCTTCACATAGAAAGCACTTCTTGGCCTGTTCTTGACAGTTTGTCGGTTCAGTGCACCGTTGATGTAACTAATTTAAAGAGCATACGGTTCAGTGCAAAGCAACCTCTGCAAGCTAAAGATAGACTTGGTCTGATACTGTTTGCTTTAAACACTGCTTTATACCCTACATACCACATGATTCTAGTGTGAATAACTGTAATTCACTAATTAGTCTCCACACTATAAAGGCAAAGGAAAAACCCACCTCCTTTCCCTGCCAGCCTGATGTCATTTGTGTTGCCCTCGTAGGTGAAGAGAGCCCTGCAGAGACACAAGTGTGAAGGCAATGCATTACATGAAGGCCCTGATACTTCAAGCGAATTTGAAGAACAAAGGTCAGATGCGAGTAAAACATGAACACACTGGAGAGCTGCTTTACTATGATCAGATGCTTTCTGAGCTGCTGTTTTCTCACCGCTGTCATTTTTGTTGTTTATTTTGTTATTGAGAGGAAAGCACGCAGCACATATTCACGTTCATCTAACCATCGCTCGCAGCAGTGTGGACGACGTCGGGATGTTTGCTAACAGTTTTTTTTTCTGCAAAGGTATTTCACATTGCTTTTTACCCCTCAGAGAAAAATGAAAAAGTCTTCGCCGTGAGCATATCGGGGCCTTAAAGGTGCACTATGTAACCGTAAAATATCCAAAAACCACTAGGCCAGTGTTATATATTTTGTTCAGTTGAGTACTTACAATATCCCAAATGTTTCCAACTATTTGTAAATCGTGAGAAAATAGCTATTTTAACCAAGGAACCGGGACGTGTGAGGGAGTCGCCTGTCAATGGCGTCATATCTGCGTTACCCTCGGTTTCCGGTTTTATTTAGCAGAAACGCTTTACTTTTACTGCAGTGTGCAACAAGTATCATAGCAGCCGCCGAACGAACGCACAGAGTAACGTCATAACATCATTTTCAACACACTCAAATATATCTAATATGATAAACAGAGCTGCGTTACCTCATACTCATGACCGGAAAAGCGGAAATGGCAAATGTGGCATAATAAAAGTCCTGCTGCTCGCGAGGCGTGTGTTGCGTTCATTTTATCAACAATCGCTCCAGCGGCCTAGCTCAGCTCACACAACACTCAGTCCTGCTCTGCTTCTTACTACAGTAACGTTAATAAATCGCATCCATGAACATGATTGTACCGGCTGTGAGGTGAAGACCACATGTCCCAAGATTCTGCGCTCAAGCTTGGCATCATCAAACTACACCTTTGTTTTGAATAGGTGACCTCTAGCAGACGGAAAAGTTACATAGTGCACCTTTAAACCCCCGATACTTTGACGTTGTTAAAATAGACCAGAAAAATAACTGTCAAATTTCAACAAAATGAAGCAGCGTTAACAAATATAGATCAATATTCTAGACAACAGCAAATGGAGAGGAATTTCTGTCATTCAAATTAATGTAACAGAGCTTTAAAGTCAACATGAAACGCTGTTCACAAGTGATTTTACTTCCGTCATCTGATGCATTTCAAAGTAAATCAGGATATTCAATGAGAAATTATGCAGGTTGAGACTGGAATTGATTGGATCGTGAAAAGCGGGCGTAACACATCAGAATGGAGACGGATGATTGGAGAGGAGGGATTAAGAAGAAAGAGAAGTTGTGATGTCAGCCAGAGAGGAAAGTCATTTCAGGGGCAGCGCAAGTTATTACATTTTGATTTTCATTAATGGCTGGGCGATACAACGATCACAATATAATTTTCCTTCATAAAACAATAACAAGACAATAACAAAAGCAGAACGAAACAGCGCTACTCATTTAAACCACGCCACACGGACCATTTATCCACTCGGCTCAAACAGCAGCGCGAGCTTACTAGAGCAGATGCGTACAATCGTGGAACGGTCTCAATCACACGACCACTAAACATTGCTGTGAGTGCCTGAATTCTTGATTTAAACACTGACAAACAAGAGAAACACTGTGCAACGATAGAGTCAGAAGGCTCTTCTATCTACAGATCACCAACATTTACCATGGATTTACTGTAGTAACACTAACTGCACCATGGTATTGTGGCAGAAATGTGGGATATTCATATTGAATTTTATTATATTATTAATGTAGACATGTATTAAAAGTGTTAAATGAGTAATGGAATATAAGTCACAGTATTTTTTGTGCATTTATACTACATGTATTTAGGCTGTTTTTCATACAAATACGATAAGAATGCAGCCCGATACACAACAAACTGTGATGCACTGTGTATTCTGACACCTTTCTATCAGAACCAGCATTAACTTCTTCAGCAATTTGAGCTACAGTAGCTCGTCTGTTTGATCAGACCACATGGGCCAGCCTTCGCTCCCCACGTGCATCAATGAGCTTTGGCCGCCCATGACCCGCCCATTGAGGTGATATATAACTGCAGTTACTGTGATCTAAATGCATCTAAATTTTCTGCAGCAGTTTGTTTCTGCTATAAAGAAACGATATCAGCATCTAAGGGCATTGAAGGTACTATATCTTGTGTTTTTCGTCTTTACTCACCCAAACATGTCAACAAGGCTACTTTACATGAATTTTATTTAACGTTATTTTATTTATCTTCTATATTGACGAGACATTTTGAAGGATATTGGTTTACTTGTGGCCTTTTTGTGCACTTGAGCTTGAGACTTGAGAGTTTGTAGACGTCTAAGAGGCTGTTGTGTCGACCTTGATTTATTGCAATATTGAGGTGTTCAGTTTGATTTTGATTTTAGAAAATAAACATGATTTCTCATCTTACAAATCAGTTGTTTTTTCAGTTTCAGTTGTATTTTCACAGGCGTGTCTCTTAGGTGTCGAGCACTAGTGCACCGTTGAGCCTATATTTAGTATGAGTAAAATACTTAAGTACTGTTAAAATCAGATACTCTAAGACTTTTACTCAAGTCGTATTGGAATTGGTGACTTGTAACTTGTAATGGAGTCATTTTCACTGCAAGATATCTGTACTTTTACTCAAGTATGGTTTTTAGGTACTCTTTACACCTCTGCTCTATTTACATTCATGCATTATCCAGAGCAATTTACAGTGCACTGAATATCTAATATTTTTTCCATTTTCCATTTGCATTCCCTGGGAATTGAACCCACGACCTTAGTGCCATGCTCTAATGTTTGAACTACAGGAAAGCGTGCAAATGATTACATTAAAGACACAAAGACCAGGGGCCGTATTACTGAAACATCCTAAATCAGACTCCGATCTTATCTTTTTAATTAACCATGGTGAATTCAGTTCATATCTCATAACCAATCTTAGGGATAGTTCACCAAAAAATGTAAACCAAGCAACACTGGAGCCTAAGGACAAAAACACAGACATTCTCTCTTAAAATATCTTCTTTTATGTGCCAAAGAAGAAAGAAACTCGTACAGGTTTGGAACGATGACAGAACTTTTATTTTTGGGTGAACTATCCCTTGAACTTGAGACTTAAAAAGGAAAGATTCTGTAATACGGAAAGTAGGGTTGTTGACCAGAGTTATTATAGTTAAAGGCACAATATGTAAGATTTTTGGATTAAAATATCCAAAAACCAATAGAACAATGTTACATATTTTGTTGACTTGTGTACTTGCATTATCACAAATGTTTCCAAGAATGTTTAAATCCAGAGAAAGAAGCGCATTACCCGCGTTACCCTCAATTTCCAGTTTTATTTTGTAGAAACCATGCAAACACCAAAGACACTTTAATATAAGATGTGTTTTATTAGACAGGCGAGCAACTGTTTGGATCATTCGTCAACAGAAAACTAATGATTGTTCTCCAGCTCAACACAGTTAGTCTTATTGTTTAAATCTGGTGTTCTTGATTTACCGCGAGTACCATGTTTTACCATGCCTGATATGATCTCGCTCACTGCAGTGTGAACAAGTGTCTCATAGTAGCGCCGAGCGAACGCACAGAGTAGCATTATAACATAACTTTAACACACTCAAATGTGTGTAATATGATAAACAGCGCTGCGTTACCCCACATACACATGAGCGGAAGAAGCGGAAGTGCTCGACTCTGGCAGAATAAAAGCTCTGCGAAATCAAGCTGTCACCAAGACACGCCTTTACTTTAAATAAGCGACCTTTAGCGGAAAAAAATTACATATTGTGGCTTTAACTAAAACCATTTAAAAAACAACTTAAACTTATTTGATTTCAGCTACTGTAACTGCCAAGGCAACATTTCTCATACTTGATGTACTAAAACAGTTTAACCAATTTAAAATATTTATAAGCGCTATAATTAAATAGTATCTCGATCTTAAAATAACAGTTTGTTGATGCTGTTAGCTGAATGCAAAAGGAAAAGCATCAGGCTCTCTGAAACTTTTGTAATATGAAGGTTTTGAGGCGGCACTTTGTGTGTGTGTGTGAAATCACTTTTGATTCTCTCTCTAAACAAAGGCACTTGTATAGCAAAGGAAGCTGTGTCAACTTCCTCTTTGAAACACAGGGCCAAGTCAACTCAACTCTCTTGACAGTCAGAAACAGGAAGTGTAGTAATGAGGAATAAGAACTGCAGCAGTCTTATTTCTAGAAGGTCTCACAGGTCAGATCATCCTGTGACATTCATGTTCTGTTGTGGTTTGATATGGAAACTAAAGTCGCAATTGTTAAGACGCAGCTGCTTCTTTAATAGAATTCTTTAATACTCGACAAAACCGCTGATTTTGTGACAGTGTCTATGAAAAACACTGACCTCTTTAACCACACTCAGGTAGCGCTTGACCAACTTCATATAGACCGTTTCTGATATAAACAATGAGGTTACTCAATAATCTGAAAATGCTACTATTATATTATCAGGACAACAGAGATAGTTGTGTTATCCAGCATGATTTGAGAAACAAAGGAGATTTCTAACTCTTCATTTATTTTATTTTTTAAAGCCTTGCTTATTTATGGGATTACATGGGATTTTAAAGTCTACATTTTAGACCCAACTGTATAGATTTATACAATTTAGTGGCAGAAAAATAGGTAACATTTCTGTTATCATGCAGGAACATATTGCAATATGATGTGTCAATCTCAAAATGATTTTTAAAATAAGTCTCTTCTGCTCACCAAGGTTGCATTTATTTGATCAATAATACAGTAAAAACAGTAATGTTGTGAAATATTTTTACAATTTAAAATAACGGTTTCTATTGTGATCTAAACCGATCAGGCATAACATATTCCTAATATTGTGTTTTGCTGCCAAAACAGCCCTGACCCGTCGAGGCATGGACTCCACTAGACCCCTGAAGGTGTGCTGTGGTATCTGGCACCAAGATGTTAGCAGCAGATCCTTTAAGTCCTGTAAGTTGTGAGGTGGGGCCTCCATGGATCGGACTTGTTTGTTCAGCACATCCCACAGATGCTCGATTGGATTGAGATCTGGGGAATTTGGAGGCCAAGTCAACACTTCAAACTCGTTGTTGTGCTCCTCAAACCATTCCTGAACCATATTTGCTTTGTGGCAGTGCGCATTCTCCTGCTGAAAGAGCCACAGCCACCAGGGAATAGCGTTTCCATGAAAGGGTGTACATGGTCTGCAACAATGCTTAGGTAGGTGGTATGTGTCAAAGTAACATCCACATGGATGGCAGGACCCAAGGTTTCCCAGCAGAACATTGCCCAAAGCACCACACTGCCTCCACCGGCTTGCCTTCTTCCCATAGTGCATCCTGGTGCCATGTGTTCCCCAGGCAAGCAACGCACACGCACCCGGCCATCCACGTGATGTAAAAGAAAACGTGATTCATCAGACCAGGCCAGCTTCTTCTATTGCTCCGTGGTCCAGTTCTGATGCTCACGTGCCACTGCTGGTGCTTTCGGGGGTGGACGGGGGTCAGCATGGACACCCTGACTGGTCAGCGGCTATGCAGCCCCATACGCAACAAACTGTGATGCACTGTGTATTCTGACACCTTTTTATCAGAACCAGCATTAACTTCTTCAGCAATTTGAGCTACAGTAGCTTGTCTGTTTGATCGGACCACACGGGCCAGCCTTCGCTCCCCACGTGCATCAATGAGCCTTGGCCGCCCATGACCCTGTCTCCGGTTCTCCACTGTTCCTTCCTTGGAGCACTTTTGATAGATCCTGACCACTGCAGACCGGGAACACCCCACAAGAGCTGCAGTTTTGGAGATGCTCTAGCCATCACAATTTGGCCCTTGTCAAACTCGCTCAAATCCTTACGCTTGCCCATTTTTCTGCTTCTAACACATCAACTTTGAGGACAAAATGTTCACTTGCTGCCTAATATATCCCACCCACTAACAGGAGCCGAGATGAAGAGATAATCAGTGTTATTCACTTAATTCACATCAATATAATATGTTCATTTTTCCAATTTGCGAAACTCAAGTGTCTGTATATGAGTGTAATTAATGTAGGTCATTTATAATCACTCTTAAACTCAAGCATCCTTTCCTCAAGAGCGTCTAACTGATCTCTCGTCCTCATTCTCACTTCTTTAAAATAAATGAAACTCACTTACACTTGAAAGCACAAGGACTTTGGTCTGACCTAAACCTGTCAAACATTAATATTGCTTCCGTTTGACGAGAAGGTCCGTACACCAATTGTAGAAGGAACTGATCTCTGTACAGCTGGCCTTGACACTTTTGCATAAACATGAGCAACTGCTTTTGGTGTTAATCTTGCATGTAAACCCCAGTCACAAATAGTGGGCAGGGAGTTGCCAACCCAGCAGCCATATATGGATAAAGACTACAGGAAAATAAGGAGGTAGGAGTGGTTCAAGTGCACTTCTCCAAACTCATGTTACCCAAAAGTTGGGATGCTTCTGAAGACTGATCAAATCTCATATGTGGAAGCATGCACAGCAGCATTGCATTGAGGTCAAAGCATGTGCATCGTTTAACATCAACTTTCCTTCATGTTGTTGTTGGCCTAAAAGCAACAGTGGGAGTACATTAATTTCTGGAAGATTCAGTGTGTTTTGTGCATGAGGTGTGAATGGGCACAGGAATAAAGTGCGGTGATCCAAATGAGCAGTAACGATGATTTATGTGATGATAAACACAAACAGGGCGCTTAAGAAGCCAAAGCAGCAGCTAACAAGCTAAACATGAGGATGTCAGTGAGTGTAACGGAGACACAACCCTTGAGCCGCTACTCACCAGTTAGTCTCCGACTTCTCATCCACCACCTCGTTATAGGCCGCGGTGAGGGCTGGGCCGTTTTTGCTCAGGTTCACAGCCATAATGGTGCGATCTGTGGGGGTTTGACCGTCCGACTCCGGGGACAGACGTCGCAGTGAACTCCAGGGGTAGATGGAGATCTCTCTCTCGGCTCTACGCAGACAGGAAGCGCGCAGCGCCACATCACGTAGCACTCACTCCTCCCTGGGGCGACGTTACGAACCCTACTATGGTCAAGGTAGAGCTCATGAATATTAATTACGCAAAATGAGGTTCGTCCAGTAAGCCTTTCTGATTTGCTGCGGAGCTGACGCTGGTCGTCAGCTGGCGAATGATGACTCGCCTTATTATGAATATTAATTAGGTTATGCGACTTCTGAAGGTTACCAGGCAACGTTAAAATTACACATACGCTAATCCTTTGTCATAGTAGAATTTTTAAATGAAGACCCAAGCGGCAACGACATCTGCTGGACGAGATGAAAGTCGCGCGTTTTTTTAACAGACTGTGATGACGCGTTTTAACGGTCATCAGCATCGTAAATCCTGCAACGTTTTTTATATATATATATATTTTTTTTAATCTATGTACATTTATAGCACTATACTTTGTATTATATTACATTTGCATCAAATTACAAAAAAAATAAAACTAGTTATTTAACACTAGCTGTGGGAGTCATATCTTTATTCTGACTGCCGTTTTCAAACTCTCTCTATTTTTCCCTCTTTTTGAAAGTTGTAAAAACACTTTTTCTTTTGCTATTTGAGCAATTTTTTTTTAATGTGTTCTCTCATTCACCTCTACAGAAGTTTACCCAACTATGACGACTTCCGCTTCTGAGAAACCCGGAGATGTGAAAAGGAATCGTTCACCCAAAAAATAAAATGATCCCATAATTTACTCATCCACAAGCCATCCTATGTGTAGCTATATGACTTTCTTCTTTCAGCCGAACACAATCAGAGTTATATTAAAAAATATCCTGGCTCTTACAAGCTTTATAATGGGAGAGATTTTGACGCCCAAAAAAGTGCATCCATCCATTATAAAAGTAATCCATACGGCTCCGGGGTTAATAAAGGCCTTCTGAAGTGAAGCCATGCATTTTTGTGAGAAAAATATCCATATTTATAACTTTATAAACTATAATCACTGGCTTCCGGTAACGGCCGTATGCGAGTCTAGTTCTGGCGGAAGAGTGACCTCTGACCCGACGCATGACGTAGGATGTTGTGTAAGCTCAGGTTAAAACTGGCATGAAAAGAATGTAGGAGCGTTCCAAACGAAAGTGAACAACTGAATCCCTTCCTGAAGGGCCCTTCCACGAGTCCGTTAGCGAAGGGAACATGCAATGGTCACTTCAAAGAAGTAATTTGATCGTTTATAGTCATGTGACCCAGGTTGCGAATCACGAATCATTTTAAATTTAGATATGGCGGGAGAGTTGGAATTAATGTATAAACAGAATAGTATGTCATATTTAAGTTTCATAGGTAAGAAATGTGTTTAGTGCTTTATGTTTAAAGGTGCACTATGTAACATTTTTTCAGTAAAATATCCAAAAACCACTAGCCCAGTGTTATATATTTTGTTCAGTTGAGTACTTACAATATCCCAAATGTTTCCAACTATTTGTAAATCGTGAGAAAATAGCTATTTTAACCAAGGAACCGGGACGTGTGAGGGAGTCGCCTGTCAATGGCGTCATATTTGCGTTACCCTCGGTTTCCGGTTTTATTTAGCAGAAACGCTTTACTTTTACTGCAGTGTGCAACAAGTGTCATAGCAGCCGCCCAGCGAACGCACAGAGTAACGTCATAACATCATTTTCAACACACTCAAATATATCTAAGTTATCTGAGTTACCTCATACTCATGACCGGAAAAGCGGAAATGGTGCCGGCGACTGTGGCATAATAAAAGTCCCGCTGCTCGCGAGGCGTGTGTTGCGTTCATCTTATTAACAATCGCTCCAGCGGCCTTGCTCAGCTCCCACAACACTCTGCCCTGCTCTGCTTCATACTACAGTAACGTTAATAATCACATCCATGAACATGATTTCCTATCCCGATTCTTTTCCACCGGCTGTGAGGTAAAGACCACATTTCCCAAGATTCTGCGCTCAAACTAGGCATCAAACCACACCTTTGTTTTCAATAGGTGACCTCTAGCAGACGGAAAAGTTACATAGTGCACCTTTAATGCTTAACTTATAAAATTCGGGAACACACACACACATATCAAGTTCATTTTAAAAACCTTATTATAAATGTACATTTGTTTGTATCATATATCAATAATAAGATATTTCTGTTGCTGCCTAGATTTGTTGGGGCAACATTCCACATGAAGCTAATGAGGAAAATGGTTTTTCAGTGGACCCTTTGCCAAGTACGGCTTTATTATGACACAGAAGTGCCCTGCGACCCTTGCATGCCCTTCAGAGTGAGTACAGGGATGCTCACTTCAATTTGCCCTAAAATGAGAAGTTTTAAAGGAAAATGAGGGAAAAAACACCTATGTCATGCGTCGGGTCAGAGGTCACTCTTCCGCCGGAACTCGACTTACGTAAGGCGGTTACTGGAAGCCAGTGATTATAGTTTATAAAGTTTTAAATATGGATATTTTTCTCACAAAAATGCATGGCTTCACTTCAGAAGGCCTTTATTAACCCCTGGAGCCGTGTGGAGCACTTTTATAATGGATGGATGCACTTTTTTGGGCTTCAAAAACTCGGGCACTATTCAATGCCATTAAAAAGTTGGGAAGAGCCAGGACATTTTTTAATATAACTCCAATTGTGTTCGGCTGAAAGAAGAAAGTCATATACACCTAGGATGGCTTGAGGGTAAGTAAATTATGGGATACTTTTTTCATTTTTGGATGAACTATTCCTTTCAGGTGAAAATTTTTTTGGAAAATGATCATCAAATACAGGTAGCCAGGTTTCCATCCAAGGATTTTTTTGCGGAAAAAGGTTTAGCGCATCAAAATGTGCATTTGTGCAAATGGCAGTTATCAAACATTTTTCGCAAATGTCGACATGATCTTTTTCCGTTTAACTTTAGCGTATAAATATGTCGATACCTCAAATGTCACGAAAAACTAGTTTGGAAACACTTTTTGTCGGAAAAAGGGGCTTGGCCACGTCAAACTGCGACTGGCTTGACTGCATGTTCAAGGTTTTACTGTACCAATCTTTTTTATGGATCCTAAAATTTTGCATATGGACAAATGAGCTGGCCTGTGTCCAAACCCATGGACTTCGTCACTTAAAGACAGTTTCACGCAGTCCTGTCAGACCAGCTGTCCCACTTCGCTGTGATCTTCTGATTAATATTTCCTAATTTAGGAATTAATAGTAATTCACAGTAATAATTCACAGTAATTTGATAGATATAATTTGAAATAATTTCGAAAGATATAATTTGCGCTATGCACAAAATTATGTATGGAAACGACTTAAGGGCAGATTTTTTTAGGGGTGACATCATTACGCACACCATTTTATCGGTAAAAGGCCAATTGGATGGAAACAGGCTGGAATCTTTTTTTACGCATATTCACTTTGTCGATAACAAAACGGTGGAAAACGTGGATGGAAACTTGGCTGATACAAAACTTAAGCTTCATGTTCTGATATGCAAAATAATTTATTAATAGTAGTAAAAAAAAAAAAAGATCTTAGTGTGAAATATGACCTTTTGTGAGATTCACCCTCCTATACACAATAAATTCTGTCAGTGAACAGTGCATTAGATAAAAGTGTAAATTCTGAAAATATCTGGTGATGTTCATACAATAAACCCAAGAGAGTGTATTAAACAAAAGGAGCTTTATTCACTAAAGTTGACACCTTGGAGGTTAGTCTCAGCTGTACCGAGTCTGATTTCACGAGGAGAGAGCTGGTTAGATGACAGGGTTAAACAGTTAGCAAGGAGAGGTCATTATGGCTCTGTGTACGTGTGTATGTGATACACAAAGTAGTACAGTACCAATCCACAGTTAAAACACAAAGTAAACAGTACAGTACAGTTGCTTATACATTGATGGTTAAGGCTAAGGTTTTACTGAGGGTCTTGGGGGAGGTGCGAGAATGGAAAAAGATCCCTGATATCTTGAAAATAGCTGCGGAAAAAGGTTGAAGCCTATCAGAGTGCAAAGCATGCTATACTGCCTTACTGTAGCGCAATCTCAAAACCCGACCGGACGCGTCAGACGAAGCACCAGAGAGGAGCAACTCGCAATTCCAGGCCGACTGCATTTGAGCTGATGACTGGAAGACGACAAATAAATAAATAAACGTAACATTCTACAAGCGGATGCACAACCAGTGAGCCACGTTTAGCAATGAAAAGTTGGCATAAAATTTTACATTCCATTCAATTTACAAGAAAAGAAAATTCTGTCATTACTCGCGCACCATCATCTTTCGTGTTTCATAAAAGGAGATGTTAAGCAGAATGTCCAAGCTGCTCATTTCCATACAATGAACGTGAATGGGGACCACAGCTGTCGAGACACAATTGCGATTTTCGTTAAATGTCGACTTAAATATTAGTTTGGAACTTTTATGGCACTTTTCATTTGGAGCTTGAAAGTTCATGGTACCAATCTACTTTCATTGAATGGAAAACTAAAAGTTTCTCCTTTCGTGTTTTACAGAAGAAAGTATGGAAGCTTGTTTCCGCCCCCGAATAAAACAGTTTAAAAGATAATTGTGCAATCCTCGCAATTGCGACTTTATAACACGTAATTCTGAGTTTATAACTTGCAATTGCAATTTTATAATTCGCAATTCTGACTTTATAACTTGCAATTCTGACTTTATAACTCGCAATTGCAAATTTATAACGTAATTCTGAGTTTATAACTCGCAATTGCGACTTTATAACACGTAATTCTGACTTTATAACTCGCAATTGTAAATTTATAACGTAATTCTGACTTTATAACTCGCAATTGCAACTTTATAACTCGTAATTCAGACTTTATAACGTAATTCTGACTTTATAACTCGTAATTCAGACTTTATAACGTAATTCTGACTTTATAACTCGCAATTGCAACTTTATAACTCATAATTCTGACTTTATAACTCGCAATTGCAACTTTATAACTCATAATTCTGACTTTATAACTCGCAATTGCGACTTTATAACTCGTAATTCTGACTTTATAACGTAAGTCTGACTTTATAACTCGCAATTGCAACTTTATAACTCGTAATTCAGACTTTATAACGTAATTCTGACTTTATAACTCGCAATTGCGACTTTATAACTCGTAATTCTGACTTTATAACTCGCAATTGCAACTTTATAACTCATAATTCTGACTTTATAACTCGCAATTGCGACTTTATAACTCGTAATTCTGACTTTATAACGTAATTCTGACTTTATAACGTAATTCTGACTTTATAACTCGCAATTGCAACTTTATAACTCATAATTCTGACTTTATAACTCGCAATTGCAACTTTATAACTCATAATTCTGACTTTATAACGTAATTCAGACTTTATAACTCGCAATTGCAACTTTATAACGAAGAAAAATTCAGAATTGTGAGAAGTCGCAATTACCTTCTTTATTTTTTATTCTGTGGCGGAAACAAGTTTCATAAGAAAGTCATCAAATGGGTTTGGAAAAACATGAGTGTGAGTAAATGATTGCAGAATTCACATCACATTTTGGGGTAAACTATCCCTTTAAAAGCATATCCACAAGACAAAAGTATAATTTCCCTTGGTGATAGTATACACAAATATGGTGCTAAATATAAATCACGGCAATATTTAGCCCTTTTCAGGGAGTCTTGAGCCATGGGCTTGTGAAGAGCAGCACCAGGAGGTGAGGAGATCTTTCACACTTCCTTTCCCAACAGGGAGCGTTTGAGAAGCGACTTCCCAATCCCAACCCTCTGGGGCTTTTCTTCCGAGCTCCATATATATTTTTCATTCTGCTCCGTGTAAACATCTTGATCATCCACCTCGAAATAGGCAGCAATGAGTTGATGAGCGTGTTTAAAAACAAAAAACAATTACAATAAAAGTACTTCAGTCCAGCACCTGTGCTGGTCACACATCAAACGTACCATCTACTCTGTCAAAAGTTAGTAATATTAGTGACTACAGGAACAAGAGCATCTAAAGATTAAGGATTACACTCTTGTAGACAGATAAATGCTAAATAGCCTGAAAATATTGCATTCATACGCTATGACGTGCCCTTTGCCTGCAAATGTGAAAGGGGCATAATTACATTTGGCAAAAATGGTGGTGGCATTTCTTTTTTCCCCCACACACAGTCCAACCGTTCAGCATTTTTGCTCCCTCGTTTTTTTTCTGCAAGCAAATTGGGTGAATTTTTAAGACAAGTATAAAAATCTGCCTTGGTTCCTAAAGCAACTTTACAATACTTATCAAAACAAATACTTACACATCTGTCATATCATGCACATGCGGCTGAGGTGAATTAAAGTTGGCGGCCGTTCGCACAGGACACGCTCTTGCAATAAAAACAAGTGGACGGAGCATTTTAGACAACATGCGTGTCCATATGCTTAACTTCCCCCAGGTTCATCTGCTTGGTCTATTCTAAACAGACACGATCAGAACAATATACTGCATTTGAAATGGCGCATGTTTACACAGAGCATCAATAGCACAAATAGAAAGCAAGAACACGTCCTGTGTGAACGACCACCTTAATTCTGTAAAACAACATTCTAGATTAAATAAAGAATATGTCAAAAGGAGATATGATTATGACCAAATAATACAAAAAAAAAAAAAAAAAAACATTTCATGTTGAATAAATAATAATAACACTGTGTCCTAATGAGACGTGACGCGGCAACGCGATAAAAGCGTTGCTTTCCATGTTAATCAGTGCTTGTCCTATACTCAATGCTAGGAGTTGCACAGACTAGTTGACTTTAATGGGGGGGGGGGTGTCTAATGCTATTTTATGCATTCTGACATATGCATACTTACACTGTTAAAGAGCTGATTCTCATGCTGAACAAGGGCAAAAATATAAATTTAAAAAAAAAACTAGTTGGACGTATGACGGATCATTTCTGTGCCAAACACGCTCCTTCAGGATTTGAACAAGTTTTTTTCAAGTATGGCCTGTATGATGTCATGCACGCACGCACGTCATGTGATTACATTATATTAGATCCATGCGGTATGGTAGGTCTTAATATACAGGCTGTCTGTTTCATTAATGTTAATCAAATTTGATATATTTTTCCTATAGATATTTGGTGTTGATTTGGTGTGTGTCAAATTTGGTGCTATAACCAGGGATTTTAAGGTGATTTTGTTTTGGAACCTTCCGTAAACTTTGACTCCATTTTTCTCAAAATTGACTGACTCGATTGACTTCAAACAGGTGTAGCTCAGCGTTTTTTTGTCCAATTCAACAAATCATTTTGAAGGTTTTGATCAGATCTTGAAAATAGCTTAAGGAAACAGGAACGTTCAAACTGTGAACAAACACATGTATTCCAAGATAAAGATTGTATCTTGTGAAGATGTATTTTGAATAATGCTAAAATAGTTTAATTTTTATTCAATTGATTATGTACTTAACTAGTTCAGTCAGCCGTGTGCTTGCAGATAGAGCTCCGCCCACAAGCTCTTCTGATTGGCTGCTTTTAAGTCCACTTTTTACCGCCCATCCCTCGCTAACTTCCCTTTGTCTCGTTCACTACGTCATTGCTTACGTTGCATGAGTGCCCACTACTGGTGGAACCCTTGCAGTGTGTTTAAATGGAACGCCCTAAGATCACTGGAATCTGCTATGCGAGTTGTTGCTGTGACATCATATCATGGTGCATTGTGGTCTAGGGATCTGCCTGAAGTGTACATACGAGTCAGCACCCTCAGTCAAAATCGAGAGATCAAGGGTCTGGCCAAATAAACTTCCCTTGTCCACTTAAAGTTGAACCTACTTGAAAATGGTGGTGATGGGAAGTGCTTAGGGAAGTTCGCAAGTGTATGTAAACGCAGCCCTTGTCTTGTAGCCTTGTTGCGTCTCATGTGGACAGACAAATGGCTTAGCTCTCAGAAATCATCCCCTTCACTCTTATATAGTGCACTATTTGAGGAAACCATGATGCACTGCAATAACTAGTGTACAACCTATGTACACTTCAACTAGAAAATAACTATGCAGGGTCAAAATTAATTAATTCCTATGGCCATTTTGGTGCTTAACAGTTCCCAAATTTTTAGTGAAGTAATGTAGAGAACAGTAAATTCGGGTAAAGGGGGGGGGCATTATCGCTGGCATCGCATCACGTCTGATTAGGACATCATGTTACGTTTCTTTCTTTTTTCAATAGCACAATGATATAGACTCACTTGACTATTTTTATGACCTCCATTTAAAAAAAAAAAAAAAAAAAAAAAAAAAAAATCACATTTGCTCATTAGGGACACAACCTTTTCCTAATCACATTCATAGTGTTTTATGGAGTAACACCAAATGGCAGGAAGTTGGAAGGCGGACACCACACTAAGGTCTTTCTGACAACCGAAAAATGTATTTTTTTACATTCCATCGCACAATGGAAATTGCGTTGAGTTGCACGCACAACAACGGTTTTGGATTGGGATTTGGATTGCGGAACGGTTCAAACATGATCAAGCGTGTGTCACCAGCATTCCAACTTCATCCCAATGTTTCCTCATATTTAGCAAAACGGCACAGTGACAAACAATGATGACGAGTAACACTGAGAAAATCACAATGACAATAATAATAGAACTAACAGTAGTACAAGTCTAACTTCCTGGGTTGTGGTACCCCGAGGTTTGTCCGGTTTTACAGTTTTCCTGGAGTATTCCAGGCTAAGCCGTTCCGACGGCGGGTCTATGAGAACGGCACATGACAGCGGATTCAGCACATAGCGGCTCTCACCTCCGCCTTCTGCTTCCCTTCCAAGGGTCTGTTGTTTAGATGTCCCCCTCCCCTCAACATTCACTTATTTTTACTCCTCTTGTTCAAAGTAAAAACGTTTCTCTGTCCGTTTGATTCTGTAGTTTTTTTTAGTAGCAGGCACTCTCACATGGCGTACTTTTGCGTCCATTCTCTCGCTAGTCTGTTGTACCTGCAGGAAAAGAAAGGACACGCTCTTATGACAGTTCTGAACTGATCTGTGGGCTGGACTGCTTTACGTAACGTGAAAATACAAATAGGGTGAAGTTCATCTGGTCACTTGCAAAGGTGAACTTCACAAACTTTTTAAAATCCAGCGTTCAGTTAATTTGCTTGTCTTTGTCTTTATTGTCCCACGTGGCAAAGTACACATGGTGTTCACACAAACAATCAATTTACAGAAACATAAAATCACATCCATCACATCACTGAACAGTTACTCTATGGAAGAAAAAAAATGAGATGTTTGAGCTTCAGCAAGAACCAATGAGGTTCATTCTCGTGTTACGCAGCACGTTTGAGCTTCAGCAAGAACCAATGAGGTTCATTCTCGTGTTACGCAGCACGTTTGAGCTTCAGCAAGAACCAATGAGGTTCATTCTTGTGTTACGCAGCACGTTTGAGCTTCAGCAAGAACCAATGAGGTTCATTCTTGTGTTACACAGACGTTTGAGCTTCAGCAAGAACCAATGAGGTTCATTCTCGTGTTACACAGACGTTTGAGCTTCAGCAAGAACCAGTGAGGTTCATTCTCGTGTTACGCATCATGTTTGAGCTTCAGCAAGAACCAATGAGGTTCATTCTTGTGTTACACAGACGTTTGAGCTTCAGCAAGAACCAATGAGGTTCATTCTCGTGTTACGCATCATGTTTGAGCTTCAGCAAGAACCAATGAGGTTCATTCTCGTGTTACGCAGCACGCTTGAGCTTCAACAAGAACCAATGAGGTTCATTCTCGTGTTACGCAGCATGTTTGAGCTTCAGCAAGAACCAATGAGGTTCATTCTCGTGTTACGCAGCACGTTTGAGCTTCAGCAAGAACCAATGAGGTTCATTCTCGTGTTACGCAGACGTTTGAGCTTCAGCAAGAACCAATGAGGTTCATTCTTGTGTTACGCAGCACGTTTGAGCTTCAACAAGAACCAATGAGGTTCATTCTCGTGTTACGCAGACGTTTGAGCTTCAGCAAGAACCAATGAGGTTCATTCTCGTGTTACGCAGACGTTTGAGCTTCAGCAAGAACCAATGAGGTTCATTCTCGTGTTACGCAGCACGTTTGAGCTTCAGCAAGAACCAATGAGGTTCATTCTCGTGTTACGCAGCACGTTTGAGCTTCAGCAAAAACCAATGAGGTTCATTCTCGTGTTACGCAGCACGTTTGAGCTTCAGCAAGAACCAATGAGGTTCATTCTCGTGTTACGCAGACGTTTGAGCTTCCGCAAGAACCAATGAGGTTCATTCTCGTGTTACGCAGACGTTTGAGCTTCAGCAAGAACCAATGAGGTTCATTCTCGTGTTACGCAGCACGTTTGAGCTTCAGCAAGAACCAATGAGGTTAATTCTCATGTTACGCAGACGTTTGAGCTTCAGCAAGAACCAATGAGGTTCATTCTCGTGTTACGCAGACGTTTGAGCTTCAGCAAGAACCAATGAGGTTCATTCTCGTGTTACGCAGACGTTTGAGCTTCAGCAAGAACCAATGAGGTTCATTCTCGTGTTACGCAGCACGCTTGAGCTTCAACAAGAACCAATGAGGTTCATTCTCGTGTTACGCATCACGTTTGAGCTTCAGCAAGAACCAATGAGGTTCATTCTCGTGTTGCGCAGCCCGTTTGAGCTTCAGCAAGAACCAATGAGGTTCATTCTCGTGTTGCGCAGCACGTTTGAGCTTCAGCAAGAACCAATGAGGTTCATTCTCGTGTTACGCAGGACGTTTGAGCTTCTGCAAGAACCAATGAGGTTCATTCTCGTGTTACGCAGACGTTTGAGCTTCAGCAAGAACCAATGAGGTTCATTCTCGTGTTACGCAGCACGTTTGAGCTTCAGCAAGAATCAATGAGGTTCATTCTCGTGTTACGCAGACGTTTGAGCTTCAGCAAGAACCAATGAGGTTCATTCTCGTGTTACGCAGCACGTTTGAGCTTCAGCAAGAACCAATGAGGTTCATTCTCGTGTTACGCAGACGTTTGAGCTTCAGCAAGAACCAATGAGGTTCATTCTCGTGTTACGCAGCACGTTTGAGCTTCAGCAAGAACCAATGAGGTTAATTCTCATGTTACGCAGACGTTTGCGCTTCAGCAAGAACCAATGAGGTTCATTCTCGTGTTACGCAGACGTTTGAGCTTCAGCAAGAACCAATGAGGTTCATTCTCGTGTTACGCAGCACGTTTGAGCTTCAGCAAGAACCAATGAGGTTCATTCTCGTGTTACGCAGCACGCTTGAGCTTCAACAAGAACCAATGAGGTTCATTCTCGTGTTACGCATCACGTTTGAGCTTCAGCAAGAACCAATGAGGTTCATTCTCGTGTTGCGCAGCCCGTTTGAGCTTCAGCAAGAACCAATGAGGTTCATTCTCGTGTTGCGCAGCACGTTTGAGCTTCAGCAAGAACCAATGAGGTTCATTCTCGTGTTACGCAGGACGTTTGAGCTTCTGCAAGAACCAATGAGGTTCATTCTCGTGTTACGCAGACGTTTGAGCTTCAGCAAGAACCAATGAGGTTCATTCTCGTGTTACGCAGCACGTTTGAGCTTCAGCAAGAATCAATGAGGTTCATTCTCGTGTTACGCAGACGTTTGAGCTTCAGCAAGAACCAATGAGGTTCATTCTCGTGTTACGCAGCACGTTTGAGCTTCAGCAAGAACCAATGAGGTTCATTCTCGTGTTACGCAGCACGCTTGAGCTTCAACAAGAACCAATGAGGTTCATTCTCGTGTTACACATCACGTTTGAGCTTCAGCAAGAACCAATGAGGTTCATTCTCGTGTTGCGCAGCACGTTTGAGCTTCAGCAAGAACCAATGAGGTTCATTCTCGTGTTGCGCAGCACGTTTGAGCTTCAGCAAGAACCAATGAGGTTCATTCTCGTGTTGCGCAGCACGTTTGAGCTTCAGCAAGAACCAATGAGGTTCATTCTCGTGTTACGCAGGACGTTTGAGCTTCAGCAAGAACCAATGAGGTTCATTCTCGTGTTACGCAGGACGTTTGAACTTCAGCAAGAACCAATGAGGTTCATTCTCGTGTTACGCAGACGTTTGAGCTTCAGCAAGAACCAATGAGGTTCATTCTCGTGTTACGCAGATGTTTGAGCTTCAGCAAGAACCAATGAGGTTCATTCTCGTGTTGCGCAGCACGTTTGAGCTTCAGCAAGAACCAATGAGGTTCATTCTTGTGTTACGCAGCACGTTTGAGCTTCTGCAAGAACCAATGAGGTTCATTCTCGTGTTACGCAGGACGTTTGAACTTCAGCAAGAACCAATGAGGTTCATTCTCGTGTTACGCAGACGTTTGAGCTTCAGCAAGAACCAATGAGGTTCATTCTCGTGTTACGCAGCACGTTTCAGCTTCTGCAAGAACCAATGAGGTTCATTCTCGTGTTGCGCAGCACGTTTGAGCTTCAGCAAGAACCAATGAGGTTCATTCTCGTGTTGCGCAGCACGTTTGAGCTTCAGCAAGAACCAATGAGGTTCATTCTCGTGTTGCGCAGCACGTTTGAGCTTCAGCAAGAACCAATGAGGTTCATTCTCGTGTTACGCAGGACGTTTGAGCTTCAGCAAGAACCAATGAGGTTCATTCTCGTGTTACGCAGGACGTTTGAACTTCAGCAAGAACCAATGAGGTTCATTCTCGTGTTACGCAGACGTTTGAGCTTCAGCAAGAACCAATGAGGTTCATTCTCGTGTTACGCAGATGTTTGAGCTTCAGCAAGAACCAATGAGGTTCATTCTCGTGTTGCGCAGCACGTTTGAGCTTCAGCAAGAACCAATGAGGTTCATTCTTGTGTTACGCAGCACGTTTGAGCTTCTGCAAGAACCAATGAGGTTCATTCTCGTGTTACGCAGGACGTTTGAACTTCAGCAAGAACCAATGAGGTTCATTCTCGTGTTACGCAGACGTTTGAGCTTCAGCAAGAACCAATGAGGTTCATTCTCGTGTTACGCAGACGTTTGAGCTTTAACCCTTTAAACTATAAACTTTTATCCCAGTACATCTGTGATAATTTGAACGCATCACAGAAATAATGATACTGTGTGGTTGAAAAGACTGTTTGGGAAGCCATTTCATACCTATACATGACAACTGCTCTCTCTGGATCAGCGGTAGCACCAACGCAGATCTGAATGAGAGGAGTTTTGGTGTTTCACAAGCAATGTCACAACTAACCTGCCAGATTAAAATAATATAATTGAACTCTCAAGTGTGCAAGTATTGGCTATTTTACAACAGCGCTGAATGTGGCTCATCCAATCGGACTTTAGAGTTGGAATGATTTGCTGTATTACATTAGATTTCCTGTTCTGAGTCTTTTGTTTTTTAACCCAATTGTTACATAACACTGTTTTGTACCGATGCCAGGCTTATCTCTGTGTTATAATCTTGACGTCCATCAAGTTTAAAGATAAAAACAGAAAATCATCACAAGCAATTATGTACTTTTTACTCGTGGATTTTCCAATAAACACATGAACAATTGTAATGAAAAAGTGTCATTTAAAGTGTGCATGTAAGGGTCACTCACTTTTCTCTGTCGGCTTTATATGTATGTGCGATCTCAGGTACCAGTGGGTCATCTGGGTTCGGGTCACATAACAGGGAGCAGATGGACAACAAGACTAATAAAAGGAAGGGAACATATTAAAAACACGATATAATGCCAAAACATCCTGATAATCTCTGCTGCTGGAAAGCCTTGTGTTCGTAGCAAGAGGTGCTTCTCGTGTTTGTTTGTCATATAACAAAATAAAAAGGTTTCCTGTGGAGTGATGCAAACTAGGTCACTTCTTAGAACAAAGAGTAATCAGTGCAGTCTGACAGCGTCACCCACACTCGGCTCTGATATTAGACAGAAATGCCAAGGCTTTGCAGTACAGAAAACAAACAGTGAACAAAGTCAATCAGGCCTTGGTTACACCTGGTATTAAGATGCTTTTTGGGATCGCAAGTGAACGAGGCTAAATACAGGTGTATTTATTTGATCTTGTCCACTTTCGACCACTTCCAGAGGTAGTGGAAAGCGCATCCGACCGTATTGCTTACGTAGTGTAAACACTCATGTGATTGAATGTGTTCGAACAGCCGCAAAAGAGGCCTACTCTTCGCCTACTGACCTAATGCGTGAACATTATGGGAAGTGCGCTAGCCAGATATGATTTAAACTTTGTCGGCTGAAGACCCAAGTTTGGTTTAAAGATGAAATTCGTAGCAAGCACAATGTTCTCTCACCATTCCTGATTTCTAACACACACTCACAGCGTTCGGCTGGTCTTGGAAACGAAAGCTTCTGCTATCCGTATGTTTTTCCATCGTCTCCGTGTGCGTTCATATGTAAATTGCGTGAATTCAGTTCGTCCAAAGATCTGAAAAAACCCATACTTTGACCTGCCCATAGACCCTCCCCTCAAAGAAATTGGGACAGAAGTGATTGAAAGTGGACACAAGAGACGGATTAAATACACCAGGGTAGGCCTGTCGCAATAATCAATATATCAATATAATCGCACAATATATGTACATGACCTCAATAATTTTTTGTGATGCAATATATCACCCATTATGTTTACATGATAATGAATGTCACCAACATTTTACTTGATTGTGCTGTCATCTTGAAGTGGCTCTCGGGCAGTTCCTTCATACACAGAGCGGTTATCGACAGGTGAAAAAAGGCGCCATTTGAGGCGTTACAGTGTTTTCCTGACAACTACTGACAGTTTGGAAGAATAAGCCCAAATGGACTTGATTTCAAAGCCGCAATCCTCTGTTCTGGTGCACATATAAATGTCAACGCAGAATGATGAGTGTTAAAGTCGTTTCACAAAGGAAAATGTTTATTTACTATTTATAAAAAAAAAAAAAAATTATTTAGGATAATATATTTTTTACCCTTAATTTCCATGATCTAAAGATTTAAAAGGTTGTCACTTGAAAGTGTGTAGGTCTACTTGCATTATTATGCTGTTATATTATATATTCAGTGGCATAAAATAGTCTTAAAATGACAATAATATCGTTTATCGCAATTATTTCTGAGACGATATCGCGAAACAAAAAGTAGTTAGCGTGACAGGCCTACACCAGGGGCCAGATTTACTAACAGCTTGCGCCAGCGCAAACCCTCTTTTGGCGTTGAAAACTACTGTCAGGAGTTACTAAAGACACGCAGTGATAAATGAGCACTGAAAGGCGTGGACAGGGTTATTTCTGCAGCTGACCTTATTGCATATGCATTTGTAGGAGTTTCCCTTTCAGACGCAGTATTTATGGGAGGAGAGTATTTAAATGAATCACTCAAGGTGATTTACTAAGGTTTGCGCTCGTCAATTTACTGGTGTTTGCGCCATTATTTACCACCCAAAACAAGCATGTCTTAAAACAGACGCTAACGGGTAGATTGTGTTGGTCATTATGGAAATGTTCTTTCATTTGTGTGTCGTCAGTAGATCACGAACTGAACTTTACACTCCCATCTGCACTTATATGGGATTGAGCTCTCACGCTAATTTGCCCTGTTTAGTAAATCTGGCCCCAGGTGTAAATGGTCTGACTGACCAAAACGCATCTTAATACCAGGTGTAAACAGGGCCTCGGTGTCTGTCCAGCAAGAGCTCAAGCCACATGAGAATTTTATAATTCCTAAATTATAATGATCATCTGTTGATTTTCCTGAACATGAAAAGTAACATGGCATTAGATTTACAGTTCGTGTTGGTGGTCACCATGGCTGTTGTTACTTTATTTTTTAAATTCAAAGTGATTGTTTCAAGCATTGAGACGTTGCCTGAAACTTACCTTTGGATACAGTAAGTGCAGGTGACCATTGAGATCGCAGGATGTCCAGACAAATACTGCCATTACTGTTAATATTGGGGTGGTAGATTTTTGTTGTGAATGCGACCTGTCAGTCAATGCAGAGAGTATAGATCACAGCATTACAAACCACTACATACATTTGCACATGACTAATGGTCTCTAAACACAACGAATAGCACAAAGCAACTGACCTTTGGTGGTTTAAACGGGTAGTCTGTTGGGAAATGAATCGTAAGGAAGAAAACCCCTCCTTGATATGGACTGTCATTCTAAAAGCCAAAAGGACACGGTTTACAAATTCAAATGACGAGGACAAATTCATTCAAACACTGTAACGTTGTGTTAGACTTTAAAGGAGACATATCACAACAGGATTTTGCTTTATTTTTAAATTAAAAAGTTTTATGTAAAGCATTCACAGTGTGCAACTGTGCTTGAAGGTTAGCCAATCAGAACACAGGGTATTTACATATAGAAGTGTTAAAGGAACAGTAACGATGCTTTTAGTTTACTAAATTATAACCTTTTCTGGTGCAAGCGACTTTTAATGTACATTTTAAGTGGACGTCTGGTAGATAATAAAATGCTACAAAAGTGTTGAATATGTCCCTTTGAATTTGAATTCCCACACATTTGACCAATGAATTTCCTATGACATTTTACAGGGTATCTGCAGCAACCTTTTTTAAAGACCAAAAAAAATGAATACAGAATGTTCATACAATCTCAAAATAAATTACATTTTACTCAAATAAACAGGCACACATTCAACTGCAAAACAGCGTATTTGTTTTTTTCTTCTGTGATTTTTGCGAACAAAATGACAGATTTTGTGCTGGTCATTTCCAGAAATTTGCACCATTTTTTTTTTGTTTAATAAAAAGGATACTACATTTACCTTATTATGTATTATGTTAGATGCCCAATAGTCATACATGACACAAAGGACAAACAAAATGCATAAATCTTGTTTATTGCCGCTGAATGTTGTTAGACTCAACTGAAAAACAAAGCACTGTTTATTTTATTGATATCTTTGTTCTACTGCATTTATCTATGCTTGTAATTTGTTTATTATTTTCTATGCAGATTCACTCCCCTAATCACTCAATCATTCTAGAGTGATTAATTCTTTCCAAATTCATCTGGTGAAATTATTTTCATATCGCAATGTCAGTTTTTTCTAATATCGTGCACACAGAAATCAGTCAGTATGTCAGTACCGAATTGAGTTCTCTTTCACAGTATACACTACAGTGCTTTTATTAACTCTTTTAAGTACTATCAAGCATATCATACTTTTTATTTGGTCATTCATCCATGTTTTTTAATTGCTTCACCCAGTCCTTGGCACTTATGTGAGACGGCATGTTCGCTTTCACGCTGTTTGACACAGACTATAAAATAAAATAATTAAATTAGAGACCTTTTCATTTTTGCGATTATTTTGCGGTGAAATGGCAAATTATGCCGGATCACATAATAATAAAAAAAATTTCATAAAAAATTTGTCGACTTTGCGTTGTATTAAGCGATCGCGAAATCAAATAATATAGATCTACTTAAGGAATGTGTTACTCAATGTGCTTAAAGAAAGGCAATAAACAGATTATTCATTATTGTGCCAATACTAGTAAAATATTATAAAAAGTCTAAATATGTTGTATAACGATAAAAATACCAATAATTACCATAAACAATAATGCAGGACTTTTTGAAATGTCTATGCTTTACTACTACAGCTGATCATTCAAAAAGGGAGATAAAATCATCTAAAACATATTACAATACAAAAACCATAAAGTAAACATTGCCATAACTCATCAACAGAATCATAAGCAACTGTTTGACATAAATGCGCTGAATTTATTAATTGCGATCGTCTCTGAAACTGTTTCATCACGATTCCTGTTTTCAGTCTCCAAATTTAAGACCTCTGTTACACAATTTGGCAACACTTTAGTATGGGGAACATATTCACTATTAACTACATCTTTTGCCTCAATAAACTCCTAATTACTGCTTATTAATAGTTAGTAAGGTAGTGGTTAAGTTTAGGATTAAGGGATGTAGAATATGGTCATGCAGAATAAGGCATTAATATGTGCTTTATGAGTACTAATAAACAGCCGATATCCTAGTAATATACACAACTAGTTAACAGTGAGAAATGGACCCTGAACTAAAGTGTTACCCACAATTTACGATATTTAGGATAAGATATCTTTTTATGGCCTTAAATTTGATCAAACTGAATTTAAAACTTTTTAAGGACCCGCAGGGCCCTGAATTTTAAGATTTTACAAGTGTTTTAAATCTACTGATTTTTTTTCCAGGTCTGGAAATCACAATTCCCTGATATGTCATGACTGTGGGAACCCTGTAGTAAAGAATAAGACAGATAAAGCAGCTACTCACCGGCCCCATTATTGTTGCCTGCCAGTGAAACACTGGAAAACATGAAACATTATATAAAATCAATTGAAGCAGAGTAAAAACTGATCCTATGTTTGGCTGAGAATGCCATTTAGCAAACACATTTAAACTGTAATCTTCACTCCAGTAGTAAGACATCATTCCTGATATACTCACAGTCCTCTCCGACCGGACCTGCTGAACACTGGGCTGGTGGGTCTCTCTGGAGGTCTGTCAGTTCCTAAAAGAGGACAAAATCTGACTTAAAGTGGCCATGTCATGTAAAACAGCATTTTTGGATCATTTGTAAGTGTACTTCAGGGACAATTGATAAAAGATTAAAAAATGGATCAATACTTTATTAGCACCAGGATACTTCACTTATTCAAAACGCTTTCTAAAAACAGAGTTTGGCTCATGTCAGTGAAATGTGGTTGCCAACACATATTCCTAATGCTTTGGCTCTGAGGTTTGTTTCCATATTGAGATGGAGATGATTTCAGGAGCTCTGCCAGCACAACCAACGCTTTGACAATCATCTCACTCTAGTACTTGCTCTGAGAATGAAATATGGTTGAATAAACAATGGGTGTGAACATATCAGGGTGTACAGAAATATCAGGTGTGGAAAACACCGGCTCCTTGTGTGTCCTTCTTTGAAAAGATCATTCAAAATCAAAATGTGATGGAGGTAAATGTGTATACGTATAAATCTCACTAACATCAAAAGAAAAAAATGCAACTTTTGCATAAAGAAAAATGTGTTTAAAATGTATTTAAAATCAGCAATTTAAAATAGTACAGGTTTGGGTCAGTCTCACCAAGGCTGCATTTAAATCAATAAAAATATTTTCTTTTTTCTTAAATAACTGTTTTCTATGTGAATATATAGTGTAATTTATTCCTGTGATCAAAGCTGAATTTATCATCATTACTCCAGTCTTCAGTGTCACATGATCCTTCAGAAATCATTCTCATATGAGGATTTGATGCTCAAGAAACATTTATGATTATTATCAATGTTGAAAACAGTTGAGCTGCTTCATATTTTTATGGAAACCGTGATAAATTTTTTTCAGGATTCTTTGATCAACAGAAAGTTCACAAGAACAGCATTTATTTGAAATAGAAATGTTGTGTAACATTATAAACGTCTTTACTGCAGCTTTTGATCAATTAAATGCATCCTTGCTGAAAAAAGTAAAAAAAATTAAGTGTATATATAAACTACATTTTAAATTATATTAGGGCCCTATGAAATCCGTTTAATTTTTTCCCAAATTAAATTAAATTTTAGTAATCAAAAAGCAATGTCTTATTAATTGAAATCATGAAACTTATACAATTTAACAACAATTTATTAAAAGTTGGAACAGAAATGACATGTTTAGGGCCTTATGAAATGTTTTTTTTTTTTCTTCTTAAATTTATTATTATTATTTATTTTTTTATTTTTTTACCAAATTCTGTGTTTTCTGTTTTAAGTTTTCTGGATTCCATTTTAATGGTTTAATTAATTTTAATAATCAAAAATATATAATTTAAAAATAAAATTATATTTCTAAAAAAAAGTTTTTCAGAAATTCTGGTGTTGTGTATTGTCATTTTTTCTGATAATCAAATGAAGGCATAAAACAATTTAATTTAGCTTTTAATCATAGGAAAGTAAACTTTGTCAAACAAAGTATTGCACAAAAAAAATTGTTTTAATAATATAAGTTTTAATAAAATAATGTATTATTATTATTACTGTTAGTATTATTATTACATTGAGACATAGCTACTGTACAACACTAATATATTTCGGTCACAATTTCGTCAAGTTAAACCAAACATTTATTTTGACGGGTTGCCATGACGACCTTTGAGTTTATGAAATGCTGATAGTTTTATCAAATGAAACAATAAAATGCTCTAAAATACTCTCAGAGCGGCTCTAGAGATGAAGTTCATGCGCTCATGTCCTCGTATAGTGAGACGACAGAGGCTGATGTGTGTGTGTGTGTGTGCGAAATGAAACCATTCATTCACACAGAGACACGCAGAACATGCAGGATTCATATTTAAATAGTCTTTTTGCAGTTTAATATTCACAGATAACAGTCTTTATCGTGATTTAAGTGTACTGACCTGCTTTAACAATAATTTAACTGTAGCTATGACTCGCTCATCTGAATCTCCGCTTTCTTTACAGTGTTGGTCTGCCATGCATCTTCTCTCCTGAGGTTTTCTAGTTTATGCACCATTTGTAATGTGTATTTGGCATCAGGCGTATGTGTGTAACTGTTCTGAATCATTCAGCTGAAATATCTCACATCTCATCCACTCCTCTAATTCACCTCTTGTGTTGCTAGAAGTTGCTGTCTGACTCAGTGCCTGAAAAGGCCTCTCTAAAGATAGACGCAGAGCAGTCAGCTGTTCGCCAGGAACGCATTAAAGAAACACATAAGTGGCTTTAATGGGTCAGTCCATGTCTAACCGTGTACACAACAACAGAGGAACAATAAATGCTATTAAATGACAAGCAAGAATAAAAGCACGCACTTCCCCTCAAAAGATCAGACTTTTCACTTAGTCTAGTTCTGTGAGAACTGTGAATAATAACTTTATTAAAGGGCTCATTTTTATCTTATAGTGTTCTCTGAGGCTCACTTATAATAGCATCAAAAAACATCCTGATTTAGAAGTAATGGTCTGCTTTCTATGCTGTTTTTGACCCTCTCGTTCAAACACTAATGTTGACATCCCCGCCATTACACGTGTGGAATTGTTTTGAAAACTTGCAATGTTGAAAAATATCTTGTTGTCTTGTATGCGTATTACAAATGCGGTTGTGGGAAATAAAGTTTAAATACGGAGTTACCACAGTTAAAATGGACAAAAGATGAATTACTGTGTTGAATTATGAATGAATGTACCATTGTTTGTCACACTGTGGTTCTTATGAACAACATATACATTGTCATTTGGAGTGAGGAGTTTTAAATTCCCCATGAAATCAAAAGTTTTTTGGCTTTTAGTATGAATATGTTAGTCTTATAAGCGAGTGTGCTCCAAAACAATGACAAAATTCACATTTAGAAGAAATAAGCGTTCAAAACTTACAGTCTCTCACTTCCACCAATATGGATCAATGATTTTGATGACATCACTCTGCACTTCAGCGTCTCATCAGATTTTCTGTCCAATCAAATGCTCTCTAGAATCTGAAGCCCCGCCCCCTACATTATAAACATGCTGAAGCTGCGGATGAAATCAATCACTTATTCACACATTTACTCTTTTCTACATGGCACATAGTGCACTTTATAGGGGATAGGGAACAATCGGACAGTGCACTATATAGGGGATAGGGAACTATTCAGACAGTGCACTATATAGGGGATAGGGAACGATCAGACAGTGCACTATATAGAGGATAGGGAACGATCAGACAGTGCACTATACAGGGGATAGGGAACGATCAGACAGTGCACTATACAGGGGATAGGGAACGATCAGACAGTGCACTATACAGGGGATAGGGAACGATCAGACAGTGCACTATATAGGGGATAGGGAACGATCAGACAGTGCACTATATAGGAGACAGGGAACGATCAGACAGTGCACTATACAGGGGATAGGGAACGATCAGACAGTGCACTATACAGGGGATAGGGAACGATCAGACAGTGCACTATACAGGGGATAGGGAACGATCAGACAGTGCACTATATAGGGGATAGGGAACGATCGGACAGTGCACTATATAGGAGACAGGGAACGATCAGACAGTGCACTATATAGGGGATAGGGAACGATCAGACAGTGTACTATATAGGGGATAGGGAACGATCAGACAGTGTACTATATAGGGGATAGGGAACGATCAGACAGTGTACTATATAGGGGATAGGGAACGATCAGACAGTGTACTATATAGGGGATAGGGAACGATCGGACAGTGCACTATATAGGAGACAGGGAGCGATCGGACAGTGCACTATACAGGGGATAGGGAACGATCGGACAGTGCACTATATAAGGGATAGGGAACGATCAGACAGTGCACTATACAGGGGATAGGGAACGATCAGACAGTGTACTATATAGGAGACAGGGAACGATCAGACAGTGCACTATACAGGGGATAGGGAACGATCAGACAGTGTACTATATAGGGGATAGGGAACGATCAGACAGTGTACTATATAGGGGATAGGGAACGATCGGACAGTGCACTATATAGGAGACAGGGAGCGATCGGACAGTGCACTATACAGGGGATAGGGAACGATCGGACAGTGCACTATATAGGGGATGGGGAACGATCAGACAGTGCACTATATAGGGGATAGGGAACGATCAGACAGTGTACTATATAGGGGATAGGGAACGATCAGACAGTGCACTATATAGGGGATAGGGAACGATCGGACAGTGCACTATATAGGAGACAGGGAACGATCGGACAGTGCACTATATAGGAGACAGGGAACGATCGGACAGTGCACTATATAGGAGACAGGGAACGATCGGACAGTGCACTATATAGGGGATAGGGAACGATCAGACAGTGTACTATATAGGGGATAGGGAACGATCAGACAGTGTACTATATAGGGGATAGGGAACGATCGGACAGTGCACTATATAGGAGACAGGGAGCGATCGGACAGTGCACTATACAGGGGATAGGGAACGATCGGACAGTGCACTATATAGGGGATGGGGAACGATCAGACAGTGCACTATATAGGGGATAGGGAACGATCGGACAGTGCACTATATAGGAGACAGGGAGCGATCGGACAGTGCACTATACAGGGGATAGGGAACGATCGGACAGTGCACTATATAGGGGATAGGGAACGATCGGACAGTGCACTATATAGGAGACAGGGAACGATCGGACAGTGCACTATATAGGAGACAGGGAACGATCGGACAGTGCACTATATAGGAGACAGGGAACGATCAGACAGTGCACTATATAGGGGATAGGGAACGATCAGACAGTGTACTATATAGGGGATAGGGAACGATCGGACAGTGCACTATATAGGAGACAGGGAGCGATCGGACAGTGCACTATACAGGGGATAGGGAACGATCGGACAGTGCACTATATAGGGGATAGGGAACGATCAGACAGTTCACTATATAGGGGATAGGGAACGATCAGACAGTTCACTATATAGGGGATAGGGAACGATCAGACAGTGCACTATATAGGGGATAGGGAACGATCAGACAGTGCACTATATAGGGGATAGGGAACGATCAGACAGTTCACTATATAGAGGATAGGGAACGATCAGACAGTGCACTATATAGGGGATAGGGAGCGATCAGACAGTGCACTATATAGGGGATATGGAACGATTCAGTGTAAATATGCTTTCCATTGGGGTGAATGAAGTCTGTTTTCACATTAGTGTCAGTAAACGCCGCAGCTCCGGTCCAGAGACGCGACAGCACAGAGCGGATCATATGATAGAGTTGACGCAGAACAGAAAACACATCGACCTGTTTAAATTCTGCACAGAATGCTGTATTTTAAAGCAATATGAAGGACATTAGGAGGAAAATACGGCTTTACCGAGCTCAACGGCTCTGGACGAGCTGTGATATAAACTAAACGCTATTGGCTATTTTAAAAAGGGGAGAAGCTGTTTGATATGCCCTGAACTGTCTTCCTGTTTCAGTGGTAATTACATCAACACATTGAATAATGCTGTGTGTTTCAAGGCACTACATGACATGTGCCCATCGGTGGGCGGGGCTAAAGAGACGGTGATGTAGAAGTGGCTGTTGATCTTGTCCTGCAGAGTCGGTCTTTTGTCGCACTATGATGTAATAATGTGATGTAATAATATGATGTAAGCTTGGTTTCAATAAAAGCGTTTTTTGGACTAACGAGAAAGTTCTGAAACTTACAAGATATTTTTATAGTACAATGACCTCTTACATGTTTTTTTTTTTCAAAATTCATGACACCTTTAAAACATTAAATTGACCAGACATGATTGACAAACGGACCAACATTTTTTTAAAATCAGAAATATAAATATTCTCAAATTAAAGAAAAATTATGAAAGATTAATTACGAATTGCATAAACCTGCAATACAGTATATTGGTATATCCTCGCTTATCGTGACTTACAGTCTCAATTTTCTTCAATGGTAGATTCAGATTTAGATCGATCAACACGGGCTCCAGACTGGTGGACAAATGGTTGCATTTTGCGACCTTTTTTCCTGCTGGTGTGACTAAATTAATAAAGGTCTCACTGGTGCCTCCACCACGGTACATATGAGAAACATCAAACGGAAAACGAAACGAAAGTGGAAGGAAACCGTTCATCAGCTCAGAGCAATATTAGACAGCCCAGCGCGAGCTCATACACGGGCCGATCTCGATCACACGACACCGTTACTACACAGCACTGAAGATCCAGTGAGAAAGCGCTTGAATTCACCACAGAATTAATAACATCGCTAATGCGAGACCTAGAGGAAGCGTTCGGCACAGAATTCTCTGTTATAAAACACAGATATCAGATGAAACAGCGCTGACGTGGAAACAGGAGAAACATTGAGAAGTTCAGGGGTTTCAGTCCACAAATCACCAACATTCACCATGATTTACTGTAGTAATACCACATGGTATTGTGGCAGAAATGTTTTTCTTTATACATTATTTATCTCAGGGTTCGTACAACCTTTTGATTTGTAAAACTAAAAGTTTAAAGGGGTAGGCCACTTTGTGGCAAACAAGCACTTTTACGCTCATATGCGTAATATCATTGCGCCGCTGCACCCATGGTACGGCAGCAAAGTTCCTGGATTATTACACAGGAATGAGAGTATAGTCCCTAGACATATCGGTCTAGAAAATTGCAACTTTTCATTTTCCGTCGGTCTTAGTACACGATGTAACTATACACATCACAACATGTAAATAGGAAAATGTTGCCGTTATTTTGTCACTTATTGAGCAGTAGGCTAGCTGGAGCCGTTTACCTCCAGTCTTTGTGCTAAGCTAGGCTAGCAGTGGGTGCGTCAGTCAGAGTTATGGCACGCACGGAGATAAAAATGGTATGTATGGACTTATCTAACTCTGGGGGATACGGTGAATAAGCTAAAGTCCCAAAAAGTCGCTGTGTTCCTTTAAAAAAAGATTTGTTCATTTTGCAGAGAGATTGAAAGATCTGAGTCTGTAAAATGATCCGAACTTCCCACTACTACTATCTCAACATACGTCACTTACTCCATTGCTTTGATTGATTGTAGGTCTATCCGATTGAGTGCAGAGGCATTTTCTTTCCTGGTTCGGTAGAAACACGCCCCAATAATCACAGCCCAATGGAGCAGTATCAGACTCATATTCTGGCGCCTCCATCTGTAGAACTGAGTGGCACTGCTCTCTAATGCTAGTCTGGAGCCCTGGATTAACAGCTGCTATTAGATTATTTTGCTTGCATGATTAAATACACATTAACAGGTTGTTTGTTTCTGATAACCTGGACATGATCATTGCACAAGTATGATCTTTAATAAATGACCTCTGGCAGGATCACCACAACAACACACCACATACTGTGTTACATATGAGCTGCTTTTAAAGGGGGCGGAGCTTCTACAGTCTATTTCTGATCTGTTGTTGTCACTCTTTCTTCACCCCTGGTTGATGTAACATGGCTTTGACAAAATTCAAATGCCTGATATTATTATCATTACTCTGTGCACGTTTAATACAGTATGTCAAAATTTGCATTCAACATTTTTATGAATGGATCTTATGCATAATTTCACAGGGCCTTAAAGGGATAGTTCACTCAACAATGAAAATTCTGTCATTATCTACTCTCCCTCATGTCATTACAATGTGGTTATTCTTACTTTACAAAGGAAAGTTAACTTTTTAAAGAACTACTTCCCATACAAGGGCTGTTTTTACAGTGACCACGGCTGTCAAGCTACAAAAATTACAAAGCGCACCATAATGTATCCTAAAAACCAGACGCAATGTGATCAAGATTCCAGTAACAAGCAATTTGTCTGTCCACACCAGACGTGACAATATCAATCACAAATCACAGCCAATCAGAAGAGCATGTGGGCGGAGCTCTCTCTGCAAGCGCACTGCCTTCTCGCACTCACGAAACAGATAAGTCAATTTAAAAAAAAAAATAACAGTAATTTAAACATTATTCAAAATCAAAATACAATCTTTGACATGAAATATACTTGTTTGTTCACATTGTGTTTGAATGCATTTCCTTTAAGTTATTTTCAAGATCTGAGGTAAATTTATTATTTATTTAAAGTTATGCTGCAAACTCAAATTTAACTATTTTAATATTGTACAAAATGTATAAGTACCTGAGATAATAGTTCTGTATTTTCAGTCTTAAAGTCACAATTAAATTATTCGGTCACAACTGTTTTTTTTATGGAAGAGTTTAATATTGCAATATTTATTATATATGAATTATCCGAGCACATCACTATTTTTTTTTTCATTTATGTTCCTGGTAATCTTTAATCAGAATATCTTCAGAATATTATTATATTCTAATTTTTAGTAATATTTTCTCTTGCAGCGACATCTAATTCTCTGATGACGAGGGCGGGGCCACCTGTCACTCACATGAGATCCACCAATAGCAAACCACAACCATCCAATCAATTCCCCACAGACTCAATCAAGCCCCACCCTACATTTGTTCTTGTTCGAGCAGCCGTTTCCAAAGACACACATACATATATATACACATACACATATATATATATATATATATATATATATATAGTGTATATATGGGGTGTAACGGTACACAAAACTGACGGTTCGGTACCTCTGTTTAGAAGTCACGGTTCGGTACGGGTTTAGTACAGCAGGGGAAAGAAAAATAAATATAAAATTGCTTTTTTTTATTAAACAGTGGTTTACTGAACAAATTGTGTCTGCCCTTAAATTAATTCAATTATAACTAAAAGTTTCTTAAAGATAAAAAAAAGATCTCTGCTAATGCTGTAAACTATAGGGAGCCCTTACTTGCGCATTACTATAATATAACAACAGAGCCCAAATTACCTTAAATTCAGTAGCTATATATTTTTAGATATAATAATCAACACTCAAATAACACATTGTATGCAAACATGTAAACTTCACATAAGGCAGTTTTTGCATTAACTTCTATATCCAATTATAAAATTATGTTTTTACTCAAATTCGTTGTTGAAATATAATCATTTATACACAGTGGCTGTCATTTTCATTTATTTAAACATACATTAAATAATCCAGACATCACTAACAGGTTCAGTAGAATATAAGGCATATACAGTGGTGGTCAGAATTATTGGCACCCCTGGTAAATATGATCAAATATGGCTGTAAAAAATAAATCTGCATTGTTTATCCTTTTGATCTTATATTAAAAAAAATCACAATAATCTAACCTTTCAGTGAAGTAAAAGAATGGAATGTGGGGGGGGGGGAAAATCACATTATGAAATAAATGCTTTTCTCCAAAACACGTTGGCCACAATTATTGGCACCCCTAGAATTTTTTATGAGTAAAATATCTCTGAAGTATATTCCCATTAATATTTACATTTCTTAGCACACCATGAAATTGTCCAGCTATGATGTCTTGTATAAATATGAGGAAACACAAAGGCCAAATTCCCTTAATCATTCATCACAATGAGTAAAACCACAGAATATAGTTCTGATGTGCAGCAAAAGATTGTTGAGCTTCACAAAATAGAAAGAAAAGAGCTAAAGCATTGAAAAGTCCCATTTCCACCATCAGGGCAATAATTAAGAAGATTCAATCAACTAAAGATGTTCTGAATCTGCCTGGAAGAGGACGTGTGTCCATATCGTCCTAATGCACGAGAGGAGGAGAGTTTGAGTGGACAAAGACTCTCCAAGATCACAGATGGAGAATCGCAGAGATTAGTTGAGTCTCGGGGGCAGAAAAAAAAAAAAAAAAAAAAAAAATCAAACAACCCCTACATCACCACATGTTGTTTGGGAGGGATTCAAGAAAAATCCTCCTCGCTCATCCAGAAACAAACTCCAGCAGATTCAGTTGTCAGACACGACTGGAAATTCAAACAGGACCTGGTTCTGTGGTCAGATGAAACTATAAAAAGAGCTTTTTGGCAGCAAATCCACCAGATGTGTTTGGTGCAAACAGGGATACAAAGTACCCCATGTCCACGGTTAAAAATACCGCTGGATCTTTAATGTTCTGGGCCTATTTTTTGCTGGAGGTCCTGGACATCTTGTTCACATTCATGGTATAATGGATTCTAGCAAATACCAGCAGATAAAAAATCAAAACCTGATGGCCTCTGCTAGAAATCTTATAATGGGCCGATTTATTTTTTACAGCCATATTTGATCATATTTACCAGGGGTGCCGATAATTCTGACCTCCACTGTATAGGCTAATATAGTGCATATATTTAGTGAAAGAGTTGATTTCTCTAGTGCACGAAACGCTGTGGACACTGAATGACTTCTGAGGGAAATGTGATGTTACGTGTCATTGTTCTCAAGCTGTTGTATTGACGTCTTTCCGCCATTGAAACACTGATTGAGCGATTACACGACATATTATACGTTTCAGTAAGTATCCTCAACATACCTTCAGATGTTGATTCATGTTTATTCTTTAGGAGATGATCGCGTTCACTCGAGCGCCGCCGTGCCTATACAGTCACGTCACATTAAAGAGCATCAAAACGGCATTTATCGTTTGAATTTCTTAATAAAATGGACTGAATACTTAATATGTTCATGTGGGAACTCGGATTGAAGTATGTTCCGCGAGTAAAACAAGCCGACTGTTAACTGTTAATCAGTGCTTGAAGTGGAAAAATTAAAGTGCTGGTACTCATCAACGGGGGCATGCTGCAAGGCCATAGTTTTGGTTTGAAGGGGGGTTGAAGTGTGAACCGTTTAACAGGGTCCCAGGGCATGCTCCCTTCATTTATTTGTTTGTTAGTCTTTTGCAAAATGGTCCACACATGCAAAGTTGGTTGATAACATAACTGTTTAATCAATAATTCAAGAAGATCCAGACTTTAAAGATCTTGACTTAAACACACTTGGTTTTATGAAAAAGTAGCATAGTTCTTGTAATTGTTTAACTACAGCATTTGTTACAGTAAGGATATAATTACAGGTAAGACCATTTGATGGCTAATTTTTTTCTGCATTTGTTATAAACAAACAGCAAAATACACATAGAAACTATAGCTACAACATGCCACAGGTGTAATGTAATCTTACCAATTATCTATTAAATTATACAACAAGTTAGTCAAAATGTACCATAATAAATACAATAGAACTTGATAAATTCAAGTAAAGGTGGTTGAGTATTTAAAAAGCTTTCTAATTAATGTTGGTGCAGGATGATGTTTTCATCAGTCTTTTAGATCATGTTCGACTTTGTAGCGTTTTACTACACTCAATAGAATTAAAATGTGACCCTGGACCACAAAACCAGTCATAAGGGTACATTTTTTGAAATTGAGATTTATACATCATCTGAAAGACTTCCATTGATGTATGGTTTGTTAGGATAGGATATTTGGCCGAGATGCAACCATTTGAAAATCTGGAATCTGAGGGTGCAAAAAAATCTAAATATTGAGAAAATCACCTTTAAAGTTGTCCAAATGAAGTTCTTAGCAAGGCATATTACTACTAATAATACATTTTTAATACATCTACGGTAGGAAATTTACAAAATATCTTCATGGAACATGGTCTTTACTTAATATCTTAATGATTTTTGGCATAAAAGAAAAATGGATAATTTTGACCCATACAATGTATTGTTGGCTATTGCCACAGATATACCCATGAGACTTATGCTCCAGGGTCACAAATGGGTTGCAAATTTTATTATCAGTGACGGGATGGGACTGGCTATCTTGTCACACTTTTTGGAGCTTGTTGGTGAATTCGTGCAAAATTAAATGCGCAAAAATATTGCGCAGATAATTGATCCGTTCAGTTTGTACAGCTTATAAAAGACTGAAATAGACTGATTTCATTGTGTGTGGTCAGAGTACCGGCAACATGTGAGAAGTACCAGTATGCAAGAAAAAGTGAGGGTACGCTACTGATTAAAATAGAGAAGTGCCAGTACTGCGTACCGGTGCATACCGGCCCACTTCGAGCACTGGTGTTAACACGAAAACTTGAACCCCCTCAAACACTGCAGCGGATACTGCATAGCATCATGTCGAGAAGACGCTGTGTTTATTGTGTTTCATATTGCGTAGGTCTCTGGCTAACCGGCCAACTCACATAATTACTGTCTTACTGAAATACTACTGCAAATCAGCTGCTGCCTGCAGTATTACCTAAAACTGTGTCTATAATGCAGATTGTCTGTCGTTCTTACTACTTTGAGTAAAGATAAAGGATGGAGCAAGATTTTGTTTTGCAAACTTTGTTACATCAGTCATTCCCGTTAGTGCTCGGCTAAAGTATGGGCTGTTATTGATACAGTTCCCGCACGTGCACCGCAATAAATTAGAAACACACACACGCGCACACACACACACAGGTTTGTTGATGGACGCACACTTGTTAATGCTGATGGTGAGGAATTACAGTTGAAACATCTCATTATGAACCTCAAACTGAGTAGCATTACTGAGAAACTGCTCAAAGTTGAATAACTAGTTCTTCCATTGTTTCATCATCGCTTCGGACTCGTGCTGGGATGTAAAATCAACATCATCGTTACTGTCTTTACTGTATGTACAACCGCTGAGCTTTAGGGAGCCTCCTGACAGAGCTGAAGTTCAGTTATGGTAATGGACGTTTGTTTCCGAAATACACGCTGTACGCGGTAGACCAATCACAACAGACTTGGCCACCAATCAGCGCAGAGTAAGCTCGCGGAAAGGAGGGATTTAGAGAGACTGATTCATCCATCAAGTCGTTTGAGAATCATTGAACATTGTGGTAATGTGCAATGTATATTATGAGAAAATGAAAGTGTTTTCTGAACTTTGATGCATGTAAACCTGTTGTTGGAGACCTCCAAAACTAAATGAGGAAACTTTAAAATAGCATAATAGGGGCACTTTAAAGGGACTTTCACTCGGATATACGTCACAAGGGAATAAAAGAATATCACAACTTCTGTTACATGCTGACTTAAAGGTGCATTGTGCATTTAGCGGCATTTAGTGGTGAGGTTGTGAGCCGCCCACCGCTCACTCCTCCCTTTCGAAGCACATAAGAGAAGCTACGGTGGCCGACACAGGACAACGATGTGGTCGTCTGAGACAGCAGAGAGTAGCTAGCGCTCTGTAGAGCAGTTTGTCCCTTTAGGGCTACTGTAGAAACATGGCGGCGACTTCACTGTAAAGAGACCCGCGGTGTATGTAGATAGAAATGGCAATAAAAACATAACGGTTCATTATGTAAAGTCTTTACACACCACTGAAAATCATAGTTATGTATAATATATTGCATTTCTGTCAATAGAGCCTCATAAATATTACACACTGCACCTTTAAAGGGACTTTCACTCGGATATACGTCACAAGGGAATAAAAGAATATCACAACTTCCGTTACATGCTGACTTAAAGGTGCATTGTGCATTTAGCGGCATCTAGTGGTGAGGTTGTGAGCCGCCCACCGCTCACTCCTCCCTTTCGAAGCACATAAGAGAAGCTACGGTGGCCGACACAGGACAACGATGTGGTCGTCTGAGACAGCAGAGAGTAGCTAGCGCTCTGTAGAGCAGTTTGTCCCTTAAGGGCTACTGTAGAAACATGGCGGCGACTTCACTGTAAAGAGACCCGCGGTGTATGTAGATAGAAATGGCAATAAAAACATAACGGTTCATTATGTAAAGTCTTTACACACCACTGAAAATCATAGTTATGTATAATATATTGCATTTCTGTCAATAGAGCCTCCTAAATATTACACACTGCACCTTTAAAGGGACTTTCACTCGGATATACGTCACAAGGGAATAAAAGAATATCACAACTTCCGTTACATGCTGACTTAAAGGTGCATTGTGCATTTAGCGGCATCTAGTGGTGAGGTTGTGAGCCGCCCACCGCTCACTCCTCCCTTTCGAAGCACATAAGAGAAGCTACGGTGGCCGACACAGGACAACGATGTGGTCGTCTGAGACAGCAGAGAGTAGCTAGCGCTCTGTAGAGCAGTTTGTCCCTTTAGGGCTACTGTAGAAACATGGCGGCGACTTCACTGTAAAGAGACCCGCGGTGTATGTAGATAGAAATGGCAATAAAAACATAACAGTTCATTATGTAAAGTCTTTACACACCACCGAAAATCATAGTTATGTATAATATATTGCATTTCTGTCAATAGAGCCTCATAAATATTACACACTGCACCTTTAAAGGGACTTTCACTCGGATATACGTCACAAGCGAATAAAAGAATATCACAACTTCTGGTAACTTGGTTTTAATGTCTCAGCATCGTGAGGGCTAGTAAATAATTACAAGATTGTTATGCTGATGGGATCACTGAAAGCAATACACAGTTTCGAAGTGACTTTTTTTCCCTGTGATTAAAGCCGTTGGTTATGCGGGCAGGGTGGCGAATCTGTTAAAAATACCCTCCGCTGTCCTAGTGCCCTATTTGCCGAGCCATATATGGACACACTGACATTGGGGTTCCGCATTTGGCAACTTGAAAGCGGTTGTCGCCCATCACGCATGCGCACCAGTGGCGTTTCTCTCATTCATGATGACCGACAACAGAAAACATACATTTCTACAATGTTTAAAGCTCCAACGAACTTACATACCACAAATCATTCACAACAACACCTGTCAAAACCACAATGTATGTGTTTTATGCGCACAGTTCCTTGTGTTGTACAACATCGCATATCGACAATAGACGCTGTCGATAACATATTGCGCAAAACAAACACTCGCAATCAGCCGTATCTAAGTAACTGACTGTTTATAACAGCATACGCGTGAATCTGTACTGATCAGAAAGAGACCGTGCGTCTGTCGACTGCATGCATCCTCCATTGGCCATCCGTCTTTGTCTTGACCAGATGGGGATAAAATGAGGAAAGTGCGAGTGCTTCACATTCACAACAGCATTAGAAGATGACGATGAGGACATTGACAGAGGCTGTGAGGTTATGCGATCCACACAATGAACACAAACTCACCTTTTGGATTCTTTTCAACGCCATTTGCTCGCTGTATTACAGCACTCTGTTTGAGATCTAGCTCAGATACTGTTGGCCTGTACAGTTTGGATGAGAACGCGGTTGTTTTTTCTCCTCAGTGTCACACGCTACGTATGTAATAACACAAAAGCACAGATTTGGACATTCACGCCGCTGTTTAAACGGCAGTCGCCGATTTGAGGAATTCTTACCCCCTCTAACCTCACTGACAGTTTTTAGTGCTGTACTAGACAGCAGGATGGTAATCTCGCGATACAACGCAACGTATTTCAGACACTATCGCGATACTAGAGCGTGCGCGTGGGGTTAGAGACGACGAGAGCTTGGGAAATGTAGTTCTGTGGGCGTTACGTGGACAGAAGAAGATTGTGATCGAACATGAAAATAAATCTACACCTTATCTCGTTTAGCTACACTAGTATATACTTTTATTTTTATTTACTTCCACTAACATGCCTTTTATACCTTAGAATACGTTCTAAATTATTTTTATACACGCGAATCTACTCGTACTGTTTGTTTCCCCCTCAAATCCCTGCAAATTAAATGTGTATTAAGTTTTGAATGTGCTGTGGTGTCTCTATCCGCAAGATGGCGGTGTATGACTATTTAAGTGGTGGAAAATACGCATGTGCATTTATTGCATGGACGAAGAACGTAATGTGTGCCTGGGTGCCACTGTCCACGTACGAGGACATTATATTTGAGTGAATTTCTCTGACATGTCACAGTTTTAAGGGTGTCCTGTAAAGAGCACATTCAGGGCTTTTCAGAGATACCATATGTTTTGAGGTTTCAACTTCTCCTTGGTCTTTAAAGCATGTTTATCAGGCAGACAAGTGAATAGGGAAAGAAATTACATATCATTGTTTCTATAAAATATTAGATATTATTATGAAAATGTTGCCAACTAACTATTAGTTCTTTTTTCATTGCATGTTGCTCCAAGAACACATTAATATGCAAATTAGAGACAGTGAATGGGAAAACCCATATGACCATTTTACCCACATATTGCATAAAGTAAAATGGTATATCAATTAATTCCGTTATATCTTTCATAACATAGCTGAGAATCATCTTTTTTTTTTTAAAGTTTGGTTAAATAAAATCCTGAAACCTAAAAATGTATTGGTGAATGAAAAAAAACACATTGTTTTTGCCATTTCATGTCATTTTATTTTTAAACAGCTGAGTCCCGGTGTTCACTTACAAGGACATAGCATAACATATGGATAAAATATAATTTTTCAAAATGTTTTTTCCCCCCATTTGTTTCTTATGCTCTAAACAATGTAATGACATTAAAAAAAACTTTAAATGTATATACACAGTTCAGTTTAATGATAACGTTTGCCCTTTTTAAAACCGAATGTACAAAGCAACTGTTTGCTGAAAAATCCACAACTTAACAACAATGAAACAAGAGCGCGCAGTTTGTCAGTCAATTAATTGCGCGTGACAGTTGTAATTTTATAAATTGTTATGCAGTTTATGAATTATAATATCTGATGGCCTTAACAATGGTTTCATGAATTGTTTTGTTTCAATTTAAATTCCACTGAGTAAAGCCTATCATTTAAAATAGGCTATTATATGCTTTTAAATAGCCAATAATAGGTAGGTTTCCCTTGTGACAACCTTGTGTTTAATGAACTGTATCTTGTTTCCTGGGCAATAACAGTGGAAATGTTCAGTAGCTGTTTTGTAGCCAGGACTTTGAGGTGTCTAAACAGAGAAAAACCTACTCTGAGAAATATTTACTGCGGTAAAAAGCTACTTCCCCTAATTACTTTATAAAAACACTGACAGAGCAATGATTTATGTGGGTAGAAGTGTTAAAATACAGTTTCCGGCATCATATTTAATTTTGGCGAACTATTGGTAAAATTGGCAGTGGGTTATAACATTATTAACGTTTAATACTCAATGATCAGTTTTACTGTCTGCCACGTGCAGGAGTATCATGGCCTTGGTGAATCTAGTGTAAGATATTGTATTGTGTTGTAAAAGGCTGTATTTCGTCTCAGGTTTATCCAATATAACTGTGACACTAATGGCTTCTCTGTCAGCCTGAGGCAGAGTCATGATCTCTCTGAGTGAATTTTATTCCAGCTGCTTAACATTGACAGCTCCTCTCCTGTAAAGCTGCCTCTATGCTTAAAGTACGCCAGGCAGGGTTTATAGCTGCTTTAAGAATGAGAAACTCTCTTAAAATCAAACTATGTGCTGTTATGATGAGTGAGTAAACGGCCTCACAAACATTCTAATGCGTTATGTTTATAATATACACTCACCTAAAGGATTATTAGGAACACCTGTTGAATTTCTCATTAATGCAATTATCTAATCAACCAATCACATGGCAGTTGCTTCAATGCATTTAGGGGTGTGGTCCTGGTCAAGACAATCTCCTGAACTCCAAACTGAATGTCAGAATGGGAAAGAAAGGTGATTTAAGCAATTTTGAGCATGGCATGGTTGTTGGTGCCAGACGGGCCGGTCTGAGTATTTCACAATCTGCTCAGTTACTGGGATTTTCACACACAACCATTTCTAGAGTTTACAAAGAATGGTGTGAAAAGGGAAAAACATCCAGTATGCGGCAGTCCTGTGGGCGAAAATGCCTTGTTGATGCTAGAGGTCAGAGGAGAATGGGCCGACTGATTCAAGCTGATAGAAGAGCAACTTTGACTGAAATAACCACTCGTTACAACCGAGGTATGCAGCAAAGCATTTGTGAAGCCACAACACGCACAACCTTGAGGCGGATGGGCTACAACAGCAGAAGACCCCACCGGGTACCACTCATCTCCACTACAAATAGGAAAAAGAGGCTACAATTTGCACGAGCTCACCAAAATTGGACAGTTGAAGACTGGAAAAATGTTGCCTGGTCTGATGAGTCTGGATTTCTGTTGAGACATTCAGATGGGAGAGTCAGAATTTGGCGTAAACAGAATGAGAACATGGATCCATCATGCCTTGTTACCACTGTGCAGGCTGGTGGTGGTGGTGTAATGGTGTGGGGGATGTTTTCTTGGCACACTTTAGGCCCCTTAGTGCCAATTGGGCATCGTTTAAATGCCACGGCCTACCTGAGCATTGTTTCTGACCATGTCCATCCCTTTATGACCACCATGTACCCATCCTCTGATGGCTACTTCCAGCAGGATAATGCACCATGTCACAAAGCTGGAATCATTTCAAATTGGTTTCTTGAACATGACAATGAGTTCACTGTACTAAAATGGCCCCCACAGTCACCAGATCTCAACCCAATAGAGCATCTTTGGGATGTGGTGGAACGGGAGCTTCGTGCCCGGATGTGCATCCCACAAATCTCCATCAACTGCAAGATGCTATCCTATCAATATGGGCCAACATTTCTAAAGAATGCTTTCAGCACCTTGTTGAATCAATGCCACGTAGAATTAAGGCAGTTCTGAAGGCGAAAGGGGGTCAAACACAGTATTAGTATGGTGTTCCTAATAATCCTTTAGGTGAGTGTATATGTTATGAGCAAAATTAGTTTTTGTCCCGTCATTAAGCATATTTATTTGATCTTGAATGCTGATTGGTCAATATGTGCCAGATACAGTTGCTTAAAGGAATATTCCGGTTACAGTCTAAAGACGAAGATTCTTTAAACATGTGATAATAGTTCTATTTAGAATCATGTCATCCTGAATAATCGTTTAATGCTAAAATGGTTCTTTTGTGCCCTTTTCACACCAAGAACGATAACTATACAGATAGCCTAACTATAACGATAACTATATTAGCGTCCACTCCAGCAGACGATAGTTCTGTTTATTCCTAAGGCCCGTTCACACCAAGAATGATAATATAATGATAACTATTAAGTTACACCAGTGGACTATATAGTTATGTTTATTCTAAGCACGTGCTTGTCTGTCTCTTTAAATGCTCAAGTTCTTTAAAGCATGATGGATTCTAATTGGCTGTCAATGTTTTTATCGTTCATGAGCTGGAAAAATCGTTATGAAAGTGATTCCAATGATATTGTTTCTCTGTGCCGTTATCGTTATAGCTGGGGTGTGAACTCTGCTATTCTTTAATATTGAGAATGATTTTTAGAACTATATCTTTATCGTTATCTAGTTATCGTCCTTGGTGTGAACGTGCCTTTAGTCTGTCACAGAGCCGTTGAAAAACAGTTAGGACACTCCCATAGACTTCCATAGGAACTGAGGAATGCGGAAGTAAAGCGTGTCACGGAGCGACCAATAGTTCCAGCATTAAACCCCATTCATTTCAGTGTATCTCAAGCACACTCGCTGGCAAATTGATGAAATTACTGCATATTTTGAGATTTTATGGCATTAGTTGACCTCTCAGGAATATTGATAGAAGATGTATTTTATGACGCGCGTTAGAGTTAATGTTTATTGTTATATAATAGATCGTTAGACTCTAACTGCAGTTAGGTAACGTGAGCAGCACTGCAACAGCTACTATATCCAAATGCTATCTGTCATATTTCAACAGTTTTTAGTCTCTCTGAGATCTTTCTGTCGAATGCGTTTCTATGAAGTCAGCCCATTTAAGGAATAAGGCATCTAGCGCCTGGATATAAAGAGTTGAATTAAATTGGTTGCCCTGTTTTTTTTTAAAAACACTATTTAAAACTTATTTCTTGGGTTAAATTATGTATAGCATCATTCATTTATATTCAGCTGCTGTGTATGTGAGTATCATAAAATAACATTAGGACGTTAACAACATTAAAATGATAAAATAAATTACCACTATAACCAGTAGATGGAGGAAGAGGAACACTTACTGGCTCATTATAGCCATTTTTGTTACTTTATTTGTACTGAAGTGTTAAATGTATAGGCTAATTGTAGGGAACATCACAAAGTCTAATGAAAAACAAAAACATCTGACTAAACGTCACAATAAATCTTTATTTAAATCGTGTCTGTGCTTTGTTTGTTATGATGAGAGGATTTGTGGATAATGAGAAGATTCGTGTGAAACGTAAACTTGCACTAAAATCCATTCAGCGTTTTTAAACTGTATAAAACTGGTTTTGATCGATACTGAGAGGATTTCCCGGTAAATTAAACATATGATTGGTCATTATTTTCAACAGAAATGCCCGTGATTGGCTACAATACTCAACGCTGTAAAATCATGCACTCACATGACCCAAATAAAATAACCAGATCACTCAAGAAAAACATTAACGTTGTCTCTTCTTTATCTCTCCCCAGAATAAAATGCTACTGTAAAGCCTAGTCTAAGTCGATGCACATATTGTGTTAATATTTACCAGAAATTGCTGCAAATATAGTGAAACTGCTGTCTATCCTGCTTAATCCTATTCAAACAGATTGACAGCGCGGAGTTGTTTGGAACTATTGAGAGCTCTATGAACCACGTGACCACGTCGCAGTGAGATCAAAGCGTGCCACAACTCTCCTTTTCTATGGCTCTGGTCTGTCACTTTAAATGCTCGAGCTTGTTACAGCAGAATGGATTCTGATTGGCTGTCAATGTTTTTTATTGTTCATGAGCTGGAAAAATCATTATGAAAGTGATTCCAATGATATTGTTTCTCTGTGCTATTCTTTAATATTGAGAATGATTTTTAGAACTATATCTTTATCGTTATCTAGTTATCGTCCTTGGTGTGAACGTGCCTTTAGTCTGTCACAGAGCCGTTGAAAAACAGTTAGGACACTCCCATAGACTTCCATAGGAACTGAGGAATGCGGAAGTAAAGCGTGTCACGGAGCGACCAATAGTTCCAGCATTAAACCCCATTCATTTCAGTGTATCTCAAGCACACTCGCTGGCAAATTGATGAAATTACTGCATATTTTGAGATTTTATGGCATTAGTTGACCTCTCAGGAATATTGATAGAAGATGTATTTTATGAAGCACGTTAGAGTTAATGTTTATTGTTATATAATAGGTCGTTAGACTCTACCTGCAGTTAGATAACGTGAGCAGCACTGCAACAGCTACTATATCCAAATGCTATCGGTCATATTTCAACAGTTTTTAGTCTCTCTGAGATCTTTCTGTCGAATGCGTTTCTATGAAGTCAGCCCATTTAAGGAATAACGTATCTAGCGCCTGGATATAAAGAGTTGAATTAAATTGGTTGCTTTAAATGCTCGAGCTTGTTACAGCAGAATGGATTCTGATTGGCTGTCAATGTTTTTTATCGTTCATGAGCTGGAAAAATCGTTATGAACGTGATCGTTTCTCTGTGCCGTTATCGTTATAGTTGTGATGTGAACGATTTTTAGAACTACATCTTTATTGATATCTTTATAGTTATCGTCCTTGGTGTGAACGTGCCTTTAGAGTGTGGGGTTCTTTATTCCTGCCCTTTTGTATTTTAAATCTGTAGCTGTCAAAATCCTTTGACAGCCGCCCAAATTTGTTTCCAAATTCCTACCAAACATGTCTTTTCTTCTCGGAATGAGCAGCTCTGTTGGGATGTGGATAGGCTTCTCTCCTCTTCTCCACGAAGCTAAAAAAGTAAGTGACAGAGATATTGAATTTATGATCCATATCGTTAGAGTTCTTAATCCAAACATGCCCAGTCATAAAAACATTAAATCCTTCACTTTTCCTTTTAACATCGTGAATATATTCTGTCCGTCCACAATGGATTTACTGAAAGGAAATGGGGCCCATTTTTGGATGATTTAAACTCAGAAATGCAAAGCTTATATTTTTTATAAAACCACTTGCCTTAATTCTACTGTTAAAACATTTGTGTGTTATTTGAGCAGTCAAGATGTTGGGCCATTTTAGGGTTTCATGCCATTATGTTGCCATGTTTTTCACACTAAAATCATGTAAACATGTTGTTTATGTCTTGTTTATCATATTCCTTTAATGAGATAGTTTTTTTGTTTTTTTGCAACCATACTAAAAGCAATCAGGCACTCATGGTTGTGCTATTTTTGTTAAAATAGCCTAATTTTTAAAAACCATACCACGATATTCACAATACAGCACAATCATGATATTATAACTTTGAGTACAGATGAGGAAAAGACCAATGTGCGTGTGCCAAAAATGAAATTTCATCATTTACTCACCTTTATTTTCTTCCAAACATGTATGACTTTCTTTCTTCTGTGGAATAGATATTCTGAAATGTAATTTATAGTGATTTTTTTTTCTTAGAGGGGTTTCATCCATGAACGACATGAGGGTGGCTGAACTATCCCTTTAACAAAAGCTATCTGTGAATATGGATCTCATATTGCCACATGAATTGTGTTAGCTGAAATTCCTGTCGCCGCTTATTTAATGTTAGACATCCAGGTTGGTACTTTTAACCAATGAGACGAGGCTTAAAATTTCATAACATCCCCTCTTAAGATTCCCCAGACAATTCAATTGATTTGTACATTTTTTTCGAATGACATAATCAAGTGTTGCCGATCAACAGCGCACAGATGTGTGTCTCATCTCTCAGCCCGTCTTCCATTAGTTAGTGAGGCCGGCGATACTTCATTTCATTATCTGTTTAGGCTAGCGGAGGAGCGCACTGATAAACCGGGGGATTGTGAGGGTGATTACTTTATCATTGTGCTGCTTCTATTCATGTGCGAGTCAGCTGGCTGCTCGAATTTCTGCGCTGCCTTGTCTCTCGGACCCTCATGAGTTTCCCTCTCTGTTTTAAACAAGGCGAGGACAGAAGAGCAGCCATTCTCTTCACAGGCCCGCATGAATAGCTGGCACTGTTCAGTGCTCTTAAATGGCTCTCCTCAGTGTCAGGTTTAGGGATCTCTCTTCAGTGTGACACTGAGAAGGAGTATTTTCTTTTTGCAGACCTAGAGATTCCAGCTGATAATATGGCATTGTCAGGGCTCATCCCTGCTCTTTGAATAAGTCCAGTGTCCTGAAGGAGTCAGATGTAGTGCAGAAGAGAAGAGAAGAAACGAGTAGAGTAGAGCAGAGAAGAGACCAGTAGAGTAGAGTAGAGGCAAGAGGAGAGGAAAGATGAGACGATAGAAGAGGCGAGAGAAGAGATGAGTAAAGTACAATAGAGAAGAGACGAGTAGAGTACAATAGAGGAGAGACGAGTAGAGTAGAGTAGCACAGAGACGAGTAGAGTAGAGATGAGAGAAGAGACGAGTAGAGTAGAGACGAGATGAGATGAGAAGAAACTAATAGATTAGAGCAGAGACGAGGAGAGATGAGAGAAGAGACAAGTAGAGACGAGAGAGGAGACGAGTAGAGTACAGTAGAGCCGAGATGAGAGAGGAGTAGAGTACAGTAGAGTAGAGACGAGTAGAGTAGAGCAGAGACAAGATGAGAAGAAACGAGTAGATTAGAGCAGAGACGAGGAGAGTAGGAGGAGAGACGAGACGAAAGAGGAGACGAGTAGAGTAGAGTACAGTAGATTAGAGACGAGTAGAGTAGAGACGAGAGAGGAGACAAGTAGAGTAGATCTGAGACGAGAGCGGAGTAGAGTACAGTAGAGTAGAGACGAGATGAGAGAGGAGACAAGTAGAGACGAGAGAGAAGACAAGTAGAGTAGAGTAGAGACGAGTAGAGTAGAGGCGAGAGAGAAGACGAGTAGAGTAGAGTAGAGACGAGTAGAGTAGAGGCAAGAGAGAAGACGAGTAGAGTAGAGACGAGATGAGAGAGGAGACGAGTAGAGTACAGTATGAGATGAGAGTGGAGTAGAGTACAGTAGATTAGAGTACAGTAGATAAGGCTACAGTAGAGTAGAGACGAGAGAGGAGACAAGTAGAGTAGACTACAGTAGAGTAGAGAAAACGAGTAGTGTAGAAACAAGATGAGTAGAGATGAGATGAGAAGAAACGAGTAGATTAGAGCAGAGACGATGAGAGGAGAGACGAGAGACGAGACGAAAGAGGAGACGAGTAGAGTAGACTACAGTAGAGTAGAGATGAGAGAGAGAAAACGAGTAGTGTAGAAACAAGATGAGTAGAGTAGAGATGAGATGAGAAGAAACGAGTAGATTAGAGCAGAGACGATGAGAGTAAAGAGGAGAGACGAGACGAAAGAGGAGACAAGTAGAGTAGAGTAGATATGAGTAGAGTAGAGAGTAGAGACAAGACGAGTGGAGTAGGAACGAGTAGAGTACAGTACAGTAAAGATGAGTAGAGTAGAGACTAGATGAGAGAGGAGACGAGTAGAGTGGAGTGGAGAGGAGAGTAGAGTAGAGTAGACGAGTTGAGGCCAGGCCTGGAATCAGGACAGAGCGACCGTCACTTCTGAAGATGGTTAGAAGGAACAGGAAGTCCACATCTGAGCATTGGAAAGTAAAATCACAGATGAAATCTCTCTACGGTCTCAGAGAAAGCCATGTGATTCAGTGGAGAGAATCCAGCTACAAACTGCCAGCGACAAAGCGACATGATCCCATTCATTTCAATGGAGCGCTGGTGACTTCCGGCGGCATGAGCGACAGTGACCGTTAGGCATGTCAAGCGAAGGGAGACACGTGACAAAAGTTCAGACATTTCTACTTTATGCAAATTAGAAGCGAATTTCACGAGCGACAACCAATGGGAGTGAAGACCTCCTATGTTCCGGAGTGTAGCAACTCATAATGTAAAAACTGCACATAATGTAATAAGTATTACATTATCATTGTAATAAAATGTTCATAATGTAGTAATTTTCTCAATGTAATAAAATCTTGAGCTCATAATGTAATAACAATTTTTACATGAGAAATGTATTAAATTATAAACTCACCAAAAACATGTCATATTTTCATTATTGTAATAGCTTTTAAAACAGAGAATATTAGCATTCTCTTACAGTACATTTTTAAAAATCTACTGTAATAATAATTATTATTTTTATAAAAAATTATTCCTTTCTGGTACATTTTAAAAATCTAAATCCAGTCTTAACCTGCCTACAAAATCCACCAGATTACTGATACTGCTGCTACTACTACTACTAGTAGTACACCTAGTGTTTACACAAACTAGTAGTTTAGGCAAGGCAAGGCAAGTATATTTATATAGCACATTTCATACACTATGGTAATTAAAAGTGCTTTACACAGAAAAAGGGAATTACAATAATCACAAAATAAAAGTAAGGAAAATTAAAACAGTTATAAAATGAATTAACAGAGATACAAAGATAATACAGTTACGAAAGGAATTAAAAGAGTAAAAAGATGATACATAGATAGACTTCTCATGTCGTAAGAAATGTATGTTTGTCTCTTATATTTAATTAATTGCTCTGGGACTTCCCCATACTGGTTGTCTCCATTCTCTGTGGATTTCTTTACTAGTAGTAGTAGTTTAAAGGTGTAAACCTTATTTATCTTTCTTTTTTTCTTTTTTACATCACAAAACCCAACAGTTTTAGCAGGGGTGTGTTGTATTGTATTTTTTAGTTCACACACACACACACACACATTCTTGAATATGCGGTTCAGGAGGACTCTCCATAGGTGTAATAATTTTTATACTGTACAAACTGTATCTTCTATCCCCCTACCCAACCCATAAACCTACCCATCACACAAAACTGCATTTTTCCGTATATGTTGTTTTAAGCCATTTTGTTTACAAGGACACATATACCTGTACACCCACCCCCCCCCACACACACACACTTTTTTCCCCTTTTTTCCCCTTTTTTTCCACAACATTTAAACAGTGTTGGTATTTAACACTGTTTGTCATTTAACAGTAAGTACACCATATGTATACTAGAAGTAGAAGTAGTAGTAGTAGTATAAATAGAAGTAGTAGTAGTAGTAGTAATAATAGTAGCAGTATCAGTAATCTGGTGGATTTTGTAGGCAGGTTAAGACTGGATTTAGATTTACTTTAAAGGAATACTAATGCTTTATGTTTATAATAATACTAATAATAATTGAATATTTAAATGCTGCATTTCACAGGTAGTTTAAGACTGGCTTTAGATTTTTAGCAAATACTAATATTTTTTATGTTTTAAAAGCTATTACAATAATAAAAATATGACATGTTTTTGGTGAGTTAATAATGTAATAAATGTCTCAATGTAAAAATTATTACATTATGAACATTTTATTACAATAATAATGTAATATTACATTGTGTAGTTTTTACATTATGTGCAGGTATTTCATTATGAGTTGCTACACGGAGCAATTTCTCTTTTTTATATGATAAATGGATCATATGGACTGTAACCACATAAATGGATATAATAAAATGATGCGTGGAAGAGAAACGGTCGGTTTGATTCATACATTGATAGTTAGTGTTGTTATATGATGCAGCGAGCAGTGTATCTGTAACGTACTGCGAGAGAGACACAGGTAGAGGATCCAAACGCAGCTTTAATAGAGGGACAATCCAGACACGTAACCAAAATACAGGCAAAGGGTCAAAAACAGGCAGGCAGTCCAAACAAACAAAACACACAAAGCTGGGAACAAGGCAAACGGGTAATCCAAAGAACAGGCAAGAAATCCAAAGAACCAGGGAAAATCGCTCAGAGATGCAGTAGTAACACATACAAAACCTTGCAATGAATGACAGGGTGAACAGGCTAGATATAGGCAGAGGTAATGAGGTAAATGAGACACAGGTGTAAACAGTGAGTGCTGATGAGTCCGGGCAAAGGATTATGGGTGATGTAGTCTATAATGGAATGACAGTCCGGGTTGGAGTGCCCTCTGGTGGTGATCAGGGGCACTCACACTGGTGAATCGTTACAGTAGCACTGCTGTAGTTCAGATTACAGTTTCCCCTGCATTATATTGATTATTAGGGGCAAGAAAAATTATTATTTGTCAAAGTCAAATGACGTTTTAGTAACTTTGACAGTATGATTGAGTTTAATTTGTTGATAGATCGATCGTTAATCTAGTTAATGATTTAATGCACTGCTGTGGTATAACCACACTCACCAACAGCAGAAAGCCAAGTCTAATTCCTAGTCAAATTAGAATGATATCTTAGTTTTATATATCACTTGTGATTGCGTTTTGTACAGATATGGCAAGACGTGCAGTGCAACATTAGAGCATAAGTCGCTGCAGTGTGAATGGGGCTTAAGAATCAAACTCAGCAATCTCAGGTTTTCTAGAGTTTCAGAAGAGATCGCCAAAAGTCAGAGATCTGAATGTTTTAAGATATGCTATTCAAATTTTTTTGTGATTTTTATCCAGACTTTTGTGGTTATAATATTTCATAGTTATTCATTTGAAGAAAATATGGTGCCCCATCAAAATGCAAATTTTAACAGATATTATTCATTTTAACATAATAAAAAAAAACTAAGATGAATAATTTAACTGAGGCAAATGTGCTCTATAAAATGCATTATAATATAATTATTTTTATATGCTAATCATATTTAGTTTAAGTACATATACACCACCATTCAAAAGTTTGGGGTCAATAAGATTTTTTAATTTATTTTAAATAAAATTAATACTTTTATGCAGTAAATTGATCAAAAGTGACAGTAAAGCCAGTTATAATGTTACATCAGATTTCTGTTTCAAATCTGTTTTATTTAATCAAAGAATCATATAAACAAAATGTATCACCGTTTCCATAAAAATATAAAGCAGCTCAACACTGATCATAATCATAAATGTATCTTGAGCATCAAATCATATCAGAATGATTTCTGAATTATCACGTGACACTGAAGACTGGAGTAATGATGATAAATTCAGCTTTGATCACAGGAATAAATTACACTTTACTATATATTCACATAGAAAACAGCTGTTTTAAACCGTAATAATATTTCACAATATTACTGTTTTTACCAAATATTTTTGATAAAATAAATGCAGCCTTAGTAAGCATATACAACTAATTTCAAAGACATTAAAAGCATTTTAGCGAGTGTTCTGATGTCTATCAGGGGTTTAAAGCTTTAATTCGGCTGGTCAGACCCCTGAAGCCCCCCCATAAATAACAGCCTGGTTATCACTTAAACTCAAGAAAAAATGTTTCATATTCTGCACTATTTACATTTCTGATCAAGTAATTGATCACGTGATATGTGTATAGATGTCAGATGTTCAATGAAGCACAAGATGCTCTTTAGATCATTCTCAAATCATGCAGCGCTGCTGTCATTAAAGCAAGGCAAGATCTCACGCACATCTCAAGCACGTGATGTCTAATCAGGTGTTTAAGTTAGTCAGAATCTCAGTTTTATTCAGTGCTGCGTTAATGCAGACTCGCGAAACCTCTCATTAACAAAGTGAAGACACTATGTAGCTAAGTAAGAGATTTATTGTGCATTGTTGACAACTTCATTTTTATAACAGCTTTGTGAGATCGCGATGAACTGACAAAGCAACAGCATTTTAGTGAGCGATCTTGGTTCGCTTTCGAGGCTGCAGTAAAATTCATTGAATAAAACTATTGTTTTTCATGCTGCTCAGAGGACCGACGGCCAATTGCATGCTGCAAATTTTTCGAAAGTGACATATATATATATATATATATAAATGCTGGATTCACTCTGCACAAAAATATCCTCCTTAGACCCAGAATCGGTGTTTTGCCTCTGTAGAAGACATATTTTAGCGAATTTCACAGGGTGTTTTGGGTTGTGTTTCATGTTCATGTTTTTGAGTTCACAGCCATGTTCACTGTCTAGTTTGCTTTGTTCACTGCTATGCACTTCCTGGTCTTGTCATGTGATTTCCATGCCCTCATGTGTTTGTGTCATGTCATTGGTTCATTGTCTCATCAGTGTTCACATGTGTCCCTCGTCCAGTCATTAGTCCATGTGTATTTAAGCCCTCATGTTTGCCGTGTGTCTTGGTCTGATATTGAATGTGATAACCCGTTGTGTTGGTGAGTTTCATGTTATCGCCACGCCACGCCAAGTTTTGTTATAGCCAAGTTAGTTTATGTTTTGCAGTGTCTTTGTTTTGGATTTTGATTCTTTGAGTTAATAAAAACTGCACATGGGTTCTTCAATTTGCCTCCCAGTGGTTTGAATGTTACAATACACCGTTTTAAGTCTGGATATTCTTATGAATATTCCAATTTATTACTTCCATTATTACACGTTTTTTTACATTACACATTGTCCCAAAAAACACATTAATATGCAAATTAAATACAGTGGATAGATACATTGCATTGAAAACACATATTGCATAAAATAAAATGGTATATCAAATTATTCTGATATATCTTCCATAACATAGTTGAGAATCATCTTTATACAAAGTTTGGATAAAATTGTTTTAATTTTCTCAATAAAGAGAATATAGCATATAACATAGGTATATATAGATATAAAACAATGTTTTTTTTTTCATTCCCCAATCAATTTTTATGCTCTTTATTTTATCTATTTATTTATTTATTTGAAAAATGCCAATTTGTTTTTTTTATGCTCCAAACGATGTAATGACCTAAAATAAAATCTAAATTCACGAAACCTTTTTTTCTGCTTCTCAGGAGGATGACATGTTAAAATACTAGTAACGCATTAAAGCAATGTAAAGACAGACTAATAGATTAATAGACAAACATTTGTAGCAAAATATTTTTGAAATTCCACTTATTGTTAAAAGTGATGACTTGTAAATAATCGTACATTTCTCACTGTATGGTGGAGCCGTTGCTTAGCCTACATCTGCACTTTACTAGAGCACCCTCAGTGATTTCAGAAGATTTGATTCTGTAACCAGGCCTGGGTAATTCAAAGTGCTTTACACAGAAGGAAATAAAAATAACAATAAAAGGTGAGAATAAAAAATATATTAAAACAGTTTAGAATAAAAAGGAGGATGCATAGATAAAAAGTAAATGTGTTAATGTAGGAAAAAACTTCAAAATAGCCAAGGGAAGTGATGATGTGACAAAGTTTTGAGTTGATTTGATCTTTTCCCCTTAGTTTTATCAACAATCTTAAAGTGCCGTCCTCTTTGGGCAAAATATAGATGCCAAAAAACATTGTCGATAAGATTATGTAATCCGTCCAGGCGGGCTGAAGCACTTGCCAAGCTTGTGTTTATCAGGAATTCTTTGCGCTCGTGGCAGATTTCAGTAGCGCTTCAGGCATGAGGCAAGAGAAGTGTGTGAGTGTATGCGTGTGAGCGCTCATAAAATTAGAGAGTCTCACACTCTCTCTCTGCCAGTGTTGGGTTACCGTAGACCAAACACGTTGCAGTATTTTAGAGTGTCTACTTTCACCACCCTGGTAATGATGGATGCCCCCAGGTCCTGGGGTGCTGCATGAGTGTGTGTGTGTGTGTGTGTTATAGGAGAGGCCTGACCTCTCTCACACTGAACACAATTGAAAGTGGCACTGTAATGTGAGCAGAAGGACCTGTGGGTGATCTTGGCCCACTAGCCATATCTGAGTGAGAAAGCCCCCTTTATAACTTTCAGAGACCTTAAAGTTCAACACTCAAATGCTGTTATGTACATGTTATGTGTTGTATAGCATCTATCGCTTGAGGATATTTCAAAGGCCTGTTCTGAGACCAGCTGCTTGCTTGATAAGAGAATGCGTTTCAAACTAAAAGTGAAAAAAAGATACTTTAATTAGGGTTAAATTTTAGTGTTTAAATCAAAAGCATGTAGTGAAAGGTAAAAAAAAAAGCCCCATAAAAGTCCTTACCTCATTTTCTGTGAGGACCTGTCCATTGTATGGGGAAAAGCAAAATAAATAATCTTCGAAATATCTCTTTTTGTGTCCCTCCTAAAAAAAGGATCAATATGTCATGTGGTGCAACTCTCCCCAAAAAATGACATTTATGAATGAATCATTTATTATACTTGTAATAAATAAATAAAATAAATAATACTTTTTACCCTGGAAAATATATTTTAAAACTATATTTTCGTAAATATTTATACATTCAAGGTGTAAGTAAACTATGTTATTATGGTCACACTATTAACTATGACTTTTGCATAAATAAACTCCTAATTACTGCTTATTAATAGTTAGTAAGGTAGTGGTTAAGTTTAGGATTAAGGGATGTAGAATAAGGTCATGCAGAATAAGGCATTAATATGTGCTTTATGAGTACTAATAAACAGCCGATATCCTAGTAATATACACAACTAGTTAACAGTGAGAAATGGACCCTGAACTAAAGTGTTACCGATTGTTATTACTTTTTACTTGATGGTTACACCACATTACATTTTTATGTCATTAAAGTCATTACATTTTAGCTTTTGTTGAAAAGTTTTTCAAAAGCAAAGTACAAAGTTTACATTTCTTAGAATTTTGCAAGTTTTTTTTTTAACCTGTACACTTTAGCATACTTTAAAAAATAAGAATATACTTAAATGCAAACTTACTGTAATGTTTCCGGACACTTAAATGAAAATGTATTACAGTTTAAATTTGTATTAAATGCAATTAGTTCTGTTATCCATGAAAGTAAAAAACTTTTGAACCACGTGAGTATTTCATAGTAATAATAAATATAGTTATTGCTGAAGCATTTATGGTCAACTAAACCATTGTATGATAATCTTGAATTTAGTACATTTAAAATAAATTAATTTTAAATGTAATATTGAATAACATGCTACAGTTACAGTTATAAACAAGTACTTTACATGTGCTTTAGTTTGTTAGTCAACACATCAACATTTTTTATTTCTTTAAAGCATGACAAAAGATGATTAAAACTAAATGTATTTAAAAAAAAATAATTTGGCATTACAAAGTGCCTTTTTAAGTGTACTTAAATAAAAGTGGCTTTTTATTTCAGCAATATTATCTGCAAGTGCAGTTTAAAAAAAGAAAGAAATAGGCCTACTTTTAGTACTATTAAGCACACTTCTTTTCATTTCTTTTTGTCCTTCTTTTTCTTTATGGATACTCTTATACATCATTACCACACATATAGATTTGGAACAACGTGAGGGTCACTAAACGTTAAAAGAAACACTTTAAACAGAGCACACAAGTTCACAATCATCGATATATGCTTGAATAGAGCCTGAATGATCTATAAACATCTCTGTGCATGGTGACAAACGTTTCTTTAGTATAAATCTCTGCCCTTCAGCAATCTCCGAACTCTCTGGCCACTTTGTAAAAGCACATGGCATTAAATGTAATTAAGTTAATATATGTGAAGCTTCACGTATGCAAGAAAACCTGTGGTAAAATCATATTTCGCTTGGCATGCTGTGCATTCATTTTAATGGCGGTTTGATTAAATTGGGCCCATTGTCATGCCAGCGGAGAAGAGCAGCTACAGCCCCTTTGTTCTGCGTCCACACTGAGAGGTTTGTCCACGGCTCTTATCAATGAGACTGATTTGATTATGAGCTCATAAGAGCGAGAGCAGTTCTCATGTTTATAGTGTGCTCAGCAACCCACAGCACAATGTCAGCCTGTCTGCGGGTGAATTCATGAAGAGGCTTCATTCTCTGAACTGCAGTCATGCCTGCACAACCTATTTCCTTTATCTGTGATTTAATTTTGTTTGCTGAGGCTCGTGTGTGTATGTCTAGACCCTTGTGCTGCCTACGACGGAACTGAGCCATAGGAAACACATGGTTATCCGTTAAAAGATCGCAATCTCGCAATCATCCTTATTCCTAAATGACAACGATTTGATTGATGTCTAATGATGTCCATTAAACCTTTGACAAGTACGATCAGAGCGATTCAGATCTGCGTTAGCCAGAGCAGGGGTTTTCAAACTTTATGATGCCAAGGGCCCCCAAATATAATGAACCTTTTATGAGGGACCCCCTTCCTAAAATCCATCTATATATTTTTATGTATGCACATTTAAACTGTTAGATAATAGTAAGTGTGACATAAAAAAATGCAACATATTGTTTCCAAACTTAAATTGGCCAATACTTAATGTTGGATGTATAAACCTGAAGAACCTAAACAATTATTTGTATAAGCAACTTTCACAATAAATGTATGTAAGCAGCTCACATACTGCATTAGGAATACAGCTTTACAACTCCAGTGAGCGAGATGAAGGGGAATATAGTGAGAAAAACTCACTAAAGATACAAAGCAAACATATACAATCAGGGCTGGACTGGGGCTAAAATTCGGCCTTGGACAAACCCAGCCCATCCGGCCCATGAGTTCCCCCGTCAATGTTTTTGCTGGGGTTAGGGCCTTAAATTCGAGTAAATAAATAAAACTAGGACAGGGACAAATAATGATGGGTATTATTGAATTTACTGCAAATGCAGTTAACAAATTTAATATTGCACTTTTGTCACACAGAAATGCACTGATTTTGAGCTAGGATGCATTAAATAAAATTTACTGCTATTAAATTATGTCATCATTTACTCACCCTCAAGTTGTTCCAAACCTGTTTGACTTACTCTCTTCTGTGAAACACAAAAGAAGATATGTTAAAGAATGTTGGCAACCAAATCATTTTGGTTTGGCTACCATTGAATATTGTATGGACACAAAAAAAAATATTTTATGTTACTCAGAAAGAAATTAATTCAGGTTTGGAATGACATTATCACATTTTGGGTTGAACTACCCCTTTAAAAACAATAATATTTTATGTTTTTCTAATTTATGTAAGACACTGATATCTATATTTCATGAGGCTCTCATTGAAATAACATTTAATTAAATTGCATTAGAACTATTAAAAAGTTCATAAAACATTTAAAGAGAAAAAAGCTTTGTCCTTAATTCATGGGATCCAGGCTTTAAAGTTGTTTTGTTGAATTATCCATTAATTACCCTAATGAAATGTTATTTATAGTTTAACTGTAAGATCATGGTAGTCACAGGTAAAACCATGCTCCTCATTACCATGGGTATATGGTTTCTAAAATAAATAAATAATAATAAACTATTGAATTTGTAATAAAAAATATTGTAAACACATGTAGAAAATACGAAAACAGCCTCTATATATTCCGCAATATTTAATGTAAGTCATAATAGCAACATTTTTAATAAATACATTTCTGCCAAAACACCATATTTCTTCACTGTATAAGTATCTGCAAGGTAAATTATTATCAAGGTGTGGTGGCACTAGATTGACAAGATAGTTGTGTGTATTGGCGTTTTCCAATTTACCTCGTTATTTACATGGTCGCGGCTGATTTCAGCTAGATTCACCACAGAACCTGTAATGTTCCCATATCACACGACTGTATAAAACTAAATTTGGAGTCAAAGTGCCGGTTCATCACTTCATAGAGCAGCAGAAACGCAGCGCACGTTCGTCAGCGCCAGCGCTGAGCAGATATTCGCTTTTTGCAGTTTCCCATGCACTCAAAAAAAAGAAAAAAAAACAGTGCCTAATATGGAGGAGGGGAGGTCTCGCTCGCTTTGACCTGTCAATTCAGAAGACAAACCAATGGGCCGCTGTCCCTGCATGATGGGCCAGTCTGTGGCAAAAATTAAATAAATAACCTCAGCCTCAGTGTGTAGGCCCACCGGGAAAATGCCCGGTGTGCCCGATTACCAGTCCAGCCCTGTATACAATTCTGGAAAGTATGAATACGGCAAGAAATGAGAGAAACATTTAGAAATGAAACGGTTAGAATGTTCGGTAGACTTTATCCATTTTTGCTTTGTCTTTTTATTCGATGAAATTTTCTGGGGACCCCTTAGAACCTTCTGGAGGACCCCTGGGGGTCTCCGGACCCCAGTTTGAAAACCCCTGAGCCAGAGAGAGCCGTTGTCATGTATAGGTATGAAACAACTTCACAAACAGTCTTTTTAACCGTACAGTATCATTATTTCTGTCTTATAGTAATTCAAATAATTACACAAGTGCTGGGAAAGTTTTATACATATGGTAGCGATAAATCACTGTGACGTATCTTGTTCATCAAGTTGGAGTAGTCGCCTCACACAGGTGGGATGTCATAAGAAGATTACTGATAGTCACTATATGTTTGCGTTGCGTTGGAAAGAGCAGTGTGGACAGTTTTCAAAAGAACCTCTTTTGTGTTCTATTGAAGAAAGACATTCATAGTTTAGAACCATTTTTGGTGAATATTAAACCAGTATCTATTTGTTGTATTTGCTACAAACTGTGAGGCTTATATTGTGTTTCACAATCAGTAAAACAATCAGTATCAACCTGAACATCTCAATTATTTTCATGCTCTTTCCCTTGACATTGTCTGGAACTACTCATTTACTTTAAAAAATATACTGTAAATGCAATTCGTACATACAGGGACTTGAATTCATTTTAATTTTATCAATCAATACAATCAATAATATTGACTCTCCTGGTATTATAATTAAGAAAAAAATAAATTCTTGAAAAAAAAAACCTTATTAAATCGTATAATCTTTTATTATTATTTCTTAGAGAAAAAGCAGTGAAGCAGTGTTTTTAAATATAATTCATGCTATTTTTGTAAATAAATACTGTTGATAAGATTTATGTTTTTGATTTATTTGATCAAAAATACAATATAATACTGTGAAATATTATTACAATTTAAAATACTGCTTTCTATGTGAATATATTTTTATAATGTCATTTATTTTGTGTGATGTTAAAGCTGAATTTTCAGCATTAAAAAACAACACAAAAGAAAGTTACCAACATAACATTTGCCTTGATTTCTATATACACTCACCTAAAGGATTATTAGGAACACCATACTAATACTGTGTTTGACCCCCTTTCGCCTTCAGAACTGCCTTAATTCTACGTGGCATTGATTCAACAAGGTGCTGAAAGCATTCTTTAGAAATGTTGGCCCATATTGATAGGATAGCATCTTGCAGTTGATGGAGATTTGTGGGATGCACATCCAGGGCACGAAGCTCCCGTTCCACCACATCCCAAAGATGCTCTATTGGGTTGAGATCTGGTGACTGTGGGGGCCATTTTAGTACAGTGAACTCATTGTCATGTTCAAGAAACCAATTTGAAATGATTCGAGCTTTGTGACATGGTGCATTATCCTGCTGGAAGTAGCCATCAGAGGATGGGTACATGGTGGTCATAAAGGGATGGACATGGTCAGAAACAATGCTCAGGTAGGCCGTGGCATTTAAACGATGCCCAATTGGCACTAAGGGGCCTAAAGTGTGCCAAGAAAACATCCCCCACACCATTACACCACCACCACCAGCCTGCACAGTGGTAACAAGGCATGATGGATCCATGTTCTCATTCTGTTTACGCCAAATTCTGACTCTACCATCTGAATGTCTCAACAGAAATCCAGACTCATCAGACCAGGCAACATTTTTCCAGTCTTCAACTGTCCAATTTTGGTGAGCTTGTGCAAATTGTAGCCTCTTTTTCCTATTTGTAGTGGAGATGAGTGGTACCCGGTGGGGTCTTCTGCTGTTGTAGCCCATCCGCCTCAAGGTTGTGCGTGTTGTGGCTTCACAAATGCTTTGCTGCATACCTCGGTTGTAACGAGTGGTTATTTCAGTCAAAGTTGCTCTTCTATCAGCTTGAATCAGTCGGCCCATTCTCCTCTGACCTCTAGCATCAACAAGGCATTTTCGCCCACAGGACTGCCGCATACTGGATGTTTTTCCCTTTTCACACCATTCTTTGTAAACTCTAGAAATGGTTGTGCGTGAAAATCCCAGTAACTGAGCAGATTGTGAAATACTCAGACCGGCCCGTCTGGCACCAACAACCATGCCACGCTCAAAATTGCTTAAATCACCTTTCTTTCCCATTCTGACATTCAATTTGGAGTTCAGGAGATTGTCTTGACCAGGACCACACCCCTAAATGCATTGAAGCAACTGCCATGTGATTGGTTGATTAGATAATTGCATTAATGAGAAATTGAACAGGTGTTCCTAATAATCCTTTAGGTGAGTGTATAATCTGATAGAGTAGATTCAATTTCTGCTCCACTGAGAGCAGCGCTGCCCTGAGGCATGCTGGGAACTGTAGTCCTGTAGTGCATTAGCTCCAGCGGCCCCCTCACAGCATGCAGATGAGTCAAGCCAATTTAACACATGCAGCCCACGGCAACCTGCCCACTTAAACAACAACGATCAGCTTTAACAACCAGCAGAACCAATTCCACCCTGTACTTAATTGTCTTAAGTGGTTCATCGCTTAGAGAGGGCGCTGATTTACCGGCGGGGGGTCGTTGCTTAATAACTCCTCATTTCCTTCATTTTACACAATTAGCATGAGTTATGTGTTCTATAAGGAGCTGACGTTGATGGCCGGTCTTTCATGAATGTCAGCACTATGCCGGAGAGCCTCGGCCAAGAATTTGACCCTTGTGTTTAATATATGACTTAGTGACTGCTAATGATAATTGCGAACTACTATTATGCGTCAGAGTTTCCGACATGCATGTGATTTAACGTACAGTAAAGCAGCTTCTTTGTGCTTAATAAAGGATGTATTGTCACAGATGACTCGCCTTCAGTAACCCTCATTAAAGTGTCTTAAGTTTGTTTGAGAGTGATTGTTAATGTGTTCTGATGGGAAACTTGCAACAGCTGGAATTTCTGAATCACAGCGCAGACAAAATAAACAAGGAATAATTAAGCATTGCTTTAACATGCACCGCTGTTGATGTGAGTAAGCCGTGTAAAGCTTCGGATACAATGTTGTGTGGCGATCTAGTCAAAACAGTTGTTTTCAACTGGTGACACGCAAGTCTGTTGAGTTGCAGATTGCACAGAAAAACAAATGCTAAATGCATATAATACAATGCAACTAACCATGTAGTTAAGATAGCAAAAGGAGCCCCTGTGAAAATGAAGTGCACTTAATCGTTATAAACTCATAAGTATGCTTTTTTTTTTTTTTTTTTTACTGTATTTGCTGATAATATAATATTAAAAATGGAATAAAAGGCTACTTAAGTGTAAAGAGACTACAGGTGCACTTTAAGAAAATGTGTTTTACTTTTAAACTTGACATTCTTTTTACACTTAAGCATATTCTTTATTTCCGTAATATACTCTCTAAGTTAGCATTTTGGCCTCTCAAACTCGGTAGTATTTTGGTGAAAGTTCATCTGAAAGTAGAAGCTAGTTAGACAGCTATTTGCATATAGGATTGATAAACCCTCATCCTTAATTGAAAAGGGAAAGGGAAATTTATGAACAAAATTATATTAAATAAGATTAAAACACCTTTATAAAAAAATGCAACTACAGAATAAATAGTTTGTGGCCAATGCAGTCCGTGGTAGTATACAGTGCTGCTTGAAAGTTTGTGAATAATTTTAACAAAATAAAGACACATCATACAAAATGCATGTTATTTTTTATTTAGTGCTGTCCTGAATAATATAATGTACATAAAAGATGTTTACATATAGTGCACAAGACCAAAAAATAGCTGAATTTATTAAAATGACCCCGTTCAAACGTTTATGAACCCTTGATTCTCAATCCTGTGTGTCGTTCCCTGATGATCCACGGCTGTGTGTGTGTTTTGTGATGTTCTTGAGTCTCTTGTTGGTCCTGTGCAGTTAAACTGCCCAATGTTCTTCAGAAAAATCCCAAAAATCCTTCAGTTTTCCAGCATCTTTTGCATATTTGAACCCTCTCCAGCAGTGACTGTGTGATTTTGAGATCCATCTTTTCACACTGAGGACGATTGAGGGACTCAAACACAACTAATAAAAAAGGTTCAAACATTCACTGATGCTCCAGAAGGAAACACGACGCATTAAAGGATTCGTTCACTTCAAAATTAAAATGTTCTGATATTTTGCTTACCCTCATCTTATCCAAGATGGTCATGTCTTTCTTTCTTCAGTCGAAAAGAAATTACATTTTTTGAGGAAAACATTCCAGGATTTTCTCCCCATCATAGACTTCCATGGCAACCAAAATGTTAAAGGTCCAAATCAATGCAGTTTCAGAGGAAGGGCTTCAGAGGCTCTGCACGATCCCAGACGAGGAATAGGGTCTTATCTAGACAAACCATCTGTCATTTAAAAAAAAAATTACCTAAAATGAACCTCAATTGCTTGCTCTGCTCTGCTACGTGCCATGGCTTGCGCAATCACGTTGGAAAGGTCACGCCAGACGTAGGCAGAAGTACCGCCCCCGTGTTTACAAAGCGCTCGTGCGAAGACTAATACAAACGTCCTTTAGCAAAAAAAGGTCAATTTGAATTTGAAGATCAAGTTAAATCCTTGGTTTTGAAATTGGTGGGGACATCCCCAGAAGCTGAGGATTCAGGAAATTAATAGGATAAATGTAACATGACCTTAACAGTATGGTAATTAATGAATTCTGTAATGTTACAGGTAACTAATAATCACAAGGAGACAGTTTAACAGACTTAACTTTACTCACAATTGTGAGACAAAAAGTCAGTTATAAGAACAATGTACTAAAAATGGAAAAGTTTTTCATTTTTCCTGCATTTTCGTGTACAGACGACAACATTGTCAAAACGATCCCCGTTCACACAGCTCCGCCAAAACGACGTATTTTGCTGCCAAGCCAGTAGATGGCGATGTGACTTCGTAAAGAAACACTACATGCCTATAGACTGAACATGTAACACGCATGTGCATGACGTCATCGTTTTCACAAATTTGTGTTTTTGTAGTTTATACGGAGACGATAACGGTATTGCACTTTGAAACCCATTTTCAAAAGCTTGCATTTTCAGGCCGCTGTCGTGTAAATGAACGGCCAAAACACATAAATAGTTCTCCGTTTTTAGTTGAAAACAGTGTCGTGTAAATGTGCGCTTGAACTCACATTGTAGGAAAAGCACTTGAGGACCTGTGCAACTCCAGCAATGAGTGAAAGGAGGGAGGGAATTTCAAAACAGGGGAAATTATACACACTCACCGGATGGTAGTGTTGTAGTCTCCTAAACAGAGACTGAGACAAGACCCAAAAAAGGGTCTTGAGACCAGTCTCGTGACAAAGACCGGTCTTGAGTACTACAACACTACTGGATGGTTGTAGCCACCAACAGTCATTAAGATTCAATGCGATATAATCAGCTACTTTATGACCTTCTGTAGCCCCGCCCCTTTTCAGCGTCACGCTCATTGTGTTTGTATTTCCACAGCATTAAGGTAAGATCGTACGGATTTATGATTAAACCGCTCGTTTTAAAATCACAGAGCTGCCACAAAAACAGAAGTTCAAACACAAAATTCTAGAGATGGCTGAGCGCTTGTTTCTCTGGCGCATGTTTGATAAGAATTTTCAGATACAATTAAGCACTTTGGACTGAATAAACATGTGTTTTAGTGTTCAGGCGCCAGAGGCAACTGTAAAACTGTAAAAAGATGGAAGTTTATTGCGAATGCCTGCCCAAACAGCGCTACAGGGAAAACTTTTAACACCTTACCGGCTCATACAGAGCCCTATTGTCTTGCACATGGTTACATAATCATTGACATCATCAAGAAGAGACTATAATAGCAGTCTGAGCCTTTTCTTGCACACGTTCTCACTCATCCAATCAGTCATTAATTTGTTCACTCCCTCGTTTACTCAACCGTGTGACTCACTCTTTCTCAGAGAAGAGACTACCGCGGCTCTGGCTGAAGAGCAGGTATGAACATGTGAAAAAAGGAAACGCAACACCCTCTAACATAAGCTTTATTACGGCTCCTCTACAAATCCATAATGACATGTGTGGTAAGCGTTGCAAACCAGAGTAAATTATCATAACAGACATAATTAGAGAGGGTGTGATTGTTTTAGTTTGTTTGATTATGTGAAAATTAGTTTGAGCTCGCTCCTGTACACTCCTGTTCAAACTGTACTTTCTGTCAGAACGCCTATGATGTTACTGTTACTACTGTAAATCGTAATAAGCTAATATTGTATCTCCTTCAATCTGTGTAAAAAGCTTTCAGAATATGTTTTTTTTGAGGACACCATGTTTCCACAGTTATACTAGCATAGTCCATTTTATAATATACCATTTACAGTATACTGTAACTTTTTTATTATTGTATTATAAAAATGCAATTTATTCCTGTGATCAAAGCTGAATTTTCACATGATCCTTCAGAAATCATTCTAGTATGCTGATTTGCTGCTCAATGTTTATAATGATGAAGTTGCAATTTGAAGTTAACATTTAAAATATATAACTTTTAAGGGCCCTATTTATAGTGCTGTGTCATTTTGAACGAATCTTTAATATGACTTGAGAACAACGAGTTGTCCCAGAGAGCGATTTGTTCATTTTGTGTTGACCGCACATGCGCAACATCCCATATGTTGAGCTGAACTAATCTTTTCTGTTTCCGGTACAGACTGCATAGCCTTGCCTATGGGGCTGGGACTTGATGAACAAGTGACTCGAACCCGAAGACTCGAGAGATGAACTAATCAATTCTGTTTCCGGACTGCATACATAGCCTGAAGACCCAGCTAAGCAATTCATTAATCATTTCTTTCTCAAAGTTTGGCCATGGCTGCATTAGCTTATAGTTTATTTTTTATTCCAAAAGTACTAAATGTGTTGGAAAATTTAACATGTAACATTTTAATTATATTCTGCTGAAAGGAACGAAATGACTTGAAAAAAGATTCGTTCATTTTGCTGAACGAGATTCAAAGATCCGAGTCCGTAAAATGATCCGAACTTCCCACTACTACTATTTTAACGATCTGAGCTCACAGCGCAGGTGCTCTTAGGGTGTGTCCGAATCCACTTTTGCTAGTTTAACGACAGTGTCACCACTCGTCAGTGTCAAAATATTTGAGATGACCAATCAAATGATTAAAAAAAATAAAATAACTTTTAATGCAAATTCCAGTGCGACGCTTCAGTTGTTAACGGTCATAAAGTGCGAGGTAAGATGTAAGTAGCTAAGCTAAACATTTGATATTTGACAGCTGTTTTAGGATAGCAATGTTAAGGCAAACTAATAAACTTTTGTCTAATTTCGCCATTTTTAATAGGCCTATATAATTTACGTAGCATTCATGTAATGTAATAATTATAGTAACTCTCAATGTAAGAGGGACAAGAAACATTAACAAAGCCGTTTTCATCATATTAGGCATAAGATTAATAATGAATTTGTACATATTGTGAATGCATTTAATGAACTCAGTTACCTATAGCTTTCCTGGTAGCCTTCAGAAAATTAACTCATCTAAGAAAATGATTCATAATACATATAAATATCAGTTGAACCCAATTACTTTCTTCACTGACGGACGAAAATGAAAAGACTATTAGCCTTCACGTGCTATCGGAATTAGCGTAATTACGAGTTTCCTAGGTAAAAATTGCACATGAACACCCTCTGATGTCGTGTTTACCACTGGGAAGTTCGGAAATCATTTTGATACCCAAATTTTCGAGATGGGCGTGCCATAAACTTTAAACATGGTGGCGGGGAGAACTACTGCTGTGACAGGTATGATTTATTAGCTTTTCCCCCAAAACAGCTAGATCGTCTTGTCATTAATGTAGTGCATATTTACACATATAAGTAATCATTTGAAGCGTATTGTAGGTTTTAGACACACAGGGTTGCCAACTTTGAAGTTCAGGTTGGAGTGAGATTTTCGATCTTGCTTCAGTATCAATTCATATGTATATAGCCTACTGTACATATAAGGGAAAATAAGTTAGCTTTTTTAGCACTATTTTAAACTTTTCTTGGGTTAAATTATATTTGCTCGCATTCATTAATATTCACTTGTGTGTGCTTATATAAATATCATTAAAAATATTAGGATGTAAGTTATTAATTTTTCAAAATTTCACAATTAAAGAAATCTAGTATTTGAAATATTTATTCAAATTCAAAACCTAAAAATAAGTAAGTTATGATCTGCAATACTTTTTTGAGCAACTAGACTACATACATGTATATTTATTAAAGAGCCATACAGGCACCTAGTGGGTAATGGCATTACAAATGAAAATTAGTATTTTTCCAGCCACAAAATGACTTCTAATTTGCCTCTTTGTATTGGAATTCTCTATTTATATACTTTAACCTTAAATACTAAACTAATTGTAATATAAATAAAATAAAAATATGGTCATTAATGGACCATAATTATTGCACAAATATTATTCAGTACCAAAACATATCCTCAAAATATTCAATAAATATTATTGAACTAAAATATAGAACATTTATTTAATTGAAAAATAGTTAAGGTGTATGATCACATTTGACCACCAATGAGTATGAGTGTGACCAATTAGTAAGGAATACCTGAGGGCTAAATACAAGAAAAACATTAACATTAATGCTAACAGTGTTGATCTCCATCACTCTCCATAACTGACGTTATTTTGTTCTCGCAGCCCTGGTTTGGGAGTTCTCGCAGATTGTTCTCGACACATCATCTGAGCAGAACTTTTTTCTTGTGGGTGTCCGATAACTATTGTGTGATTGGTCAGAAACTTAAAGTTAATGCGGAGAAACGGAAACGTTCGGCACCTGCTTTTCTCGTGAAGTATGGAATGTCCTGGCCAGAACGAACTTTGTTCTTGTTCTTGCCACCTCGAGAAAACAAACAAATTTCTTTGTTCTTGCGGAGTATGTACCAAGCTTAAACCTGGTGTCCTCCATGATTCCTGTTCCCTGTCCTCCATGATTCCTGATTCCTATGAAATTTCTAATAGCACGTGAAGGCAGCATTAGTCTAAGCTTTAGATGTCACAGTCATGTTCTGTTTTGGTTTACACCCGTCACATGTCCCTTTGTTCTAGTTTGCTGCCACTCATCAGTCACCATGGAAACTAACCACATTCACCACAGCTGTAAGTCTTTTAGTTAATCATCTCTGTGTATTTAGTTCCTGCCTGTTCTGTTTAGTTGTCTGGTGTTGTTCGTGTGTTATGTTGCACGCTGTGTCGCATCATTCTAATAAACCCTGTGTATTATAATTATCATCATCATCATCTTCTTCTTCTTCATTAGAGCCTTAGCGTTACATTAGAGGCGAATATAAGGAGACTGAAAGAAAAAGAAAGAGTGATAGAGACAGCAGGTAACTAATCTACTGCCCACTGACATGGTTTTAAAAGCTATTGTTATCCAATTTTGGCCTTCAAAAGTCTTAAAATGCACATGTAGATCAGAGAAATATAAATTTTCTCAGGAGAGCCCCTGAATCCCCCTTACTAACTCACATTTGGGACCTCGTTGATTATAACAACCCTGCCTATGGCCCTGCCCTCGACTTTTATTAATAAATTAACTTCGCTTCTATTGAATCACTACATTACTCAGCCAGGAGGTTGTAACATCTCTGTTTTTGAAGTAATTAAACTCACAACTTCATTGCTATTAGAGAGACCCTTAAGAAAAAGAAGCTTATTCAAGTGTGCTATTAGTATACTTGTTTTAAACTAAAAATAAGTGTACATTCAGTCTACTTTTTATGTACTTCTCAGTAATATACTTTATGTACTTCTCAGAAATATACTTAAAATTGCACTTAAGTATGAAGTCTAAGTATATTTGGCCTATACTCTCAATCTTTTGATCGAGATATACTTATAAATATTCTAAGTATACTTGGCTTGTATTTGTGTTTACTCTTTTGAATGAGTAGCCTATTAAATATTTTTTTCACATATTTTACATACCATCTTACATTGTTTGAAAATATTGATTTATAAAGAAATCAGATGAAATCTGAATGAAATGTTGAACCCATGAAGAGGAAACGACTGTTTTAAAAAAAAATACACTTATAAGATTTTAAGTGCACTACAAGTGCACACTCAATACAATTAAGCACACTTCTTTTTCACAAGGGTTCTTAATGCTGTTACTTATTTCCCACTAAACACTAGCATTTGCATTTCTGCCACTCAGCTCTTTGAGTGACAGGTCATCCAGAGAGCTCGTACAGTCCATGAGCTTCCTTAAGAAACAAAAGCGGGAAATCCTCCTCCGCACACAAACATTGACACACACACACAGTCACACACACAAGCCAAAAACATAAAACAAAACAGACTCATTCATTACAGTAACACAATCACACATGATCAAGCAGTTGCAGTCCACAATGTGTGGTCATGTTGCTTGTTAAATTTGGGGAAGTGTGATGTTGAATGAACTGAACCTCTCTAATGTAATGAACTCAACTGGCCCGGCGCTCTAAACGAGCCCTGAAACTGTACTTCAGTGAAAGGCAGCGTTTATGTGGCACTCTGTATTCTGAAAGGGTTCTGCACTGTTCCTTTCATCAGAGGGCTCTGTACAAAAACAAGCTTTATGTGTGGATAAAAGACATGACTGCCCTTTTGACTGTGCCCTTGAAACCCAGAACGGATGGGGAGAGACTTTTTGTGCTTTATTAGATATAGTCAACAAAAGAGAAAGACAGAGAGAGAGAAAGATTTTACTCATTAAATCGACCACCAACAAAAGAGCAGAATTAGAAGGCAACAAGAAAGCAAAGTTCCTTTCCCTAAGTCACAATGCATTATTGTTATAAATGTGGATTCAGGTTGACTGGAACGTTTTGCCATTGAGATGACAGGGGGAAAGTAGCCTAGTCAACCTGAATTCCCCCTGCTTATATATATATACCTAAAAGGTCATGTTGCATGAGAATCAACCAGAGATCTGTGTGCATAGTATTTTACATATGGCATACTATGCAAATGCATTCCAATGCACTGCTTTTCCATTTTTCAATGTAAACATGCACTAGATGGACGTGTTTGACCATCTTTTTCTACACATTCATGATGGGGGAGGAGAGAGAGATCAATGCACAAGACAGACATTAGCAGAACGACTATAGAAAAAGAGAGATGGCAGATAAAGTATAAAAGAGGAAAAGGCCAGGGGACTGTAACTTTAAAAAGAAGGTTTACAATCAGGCAAGAGGTAGCTTAATATCTGAGAAGTTTTCCAGTGCTGGAGAGACCTTAAAGGATTAGTTCACTTCAAAATGAAAATTTCCTGATAATTTACTCACCTTCAAGCCATCCTAGGTGAACTGTATATGACTTTCTTCTATTATTCACACAATGTCAGAACGGAATTTATGCATTCACATCTTAAAGCGTTATCATAAAGCTTTCACATCTTCGTAAAACTCATAATTACTCCAAATTTTCTGAGAGCTCCGACTTGTGCAACATGACCGTAATACGACTAATATAAATTGCTAATATACACCGATCAGGCATAACATTATGACCCCTGACAGGTGAAGTGAATAACACTGATGATCTCTTCATCACGGCACCTGTTAGTGGGTGGGATATATTAGGCAGCAAGTGAACATTTTGTCCTCAAAGTTGATGTGTTAGAAGCAGAAAAATGGGCAAGCGTAAGGATTTGAGCGAGCTTGACAAGGGCCAAATTGTAATGGCTAGACGACTGGGTCAGAGCATCTCCAAAACTGCAGCTCTTGTGGGGTGTTCCCGGTCTGCAGTGGTCAGGATCTATCAAAAGTGCTCCAAGGAAGGAACAGTGGTGAACCGGCGACAGGGTCATGGGCGGCCAAGGCTCGTTGATGCACGTGGGGAGCGAAGGCTGGCCCGTGTGGTCCGATCAAACAGACAAGCTCAAATTGCTCAAGAAGTTAATGCTGGTTCTGATAGAAAGGTGTCAGAATACACAGTGCATCACAGTTTGTTGCGTATGGGGCTGAATAGCCGCAGGCCGGGTGTGTGTGCGTCGCTTACCTGGAGAACACATGGCACCAGGATGCACTATGGGAAGAAGGTAAGCCGGAGGAGGGAGTGTGATGCTTTGGGCAATGTTCTGCTGGGAAACCTTGGGTCCTGCCATCCATGTGGATGTTAATTTGACACGTACCACCTACCTAAGCATTGTTGCAGACCACGTACACTAGGGCTGGGTATTGACACAAATTTCACGATTCGATTTCCATTCACAAGCTTTCGATTCGATTCAATATCGATTATTGTGAATTTATATCAGATACAGTACATGGCAAATTTTCTTAAGGAAAAAAAATCTCTTAACTAATGCGGTAAGCTATACATGGGTGTCAGTTGGTACTACATTACTGTTGTCACATGTCTGTCTGTCTTTATGTTGTGTCTTGATTCAGTTACGTGTTTCTGTGTCTTAGTTTCCCGCCACTTGTTTGTCACCATAGTTACCCTCGTTAGTTATGTTCATTTCAGCTGTGTTCAGTTAATTATCTTGTTTCAGTTTGCTATTTAAGTTCTTCCCTGTTCCTCACTCTGGGTCCGGTAACCGTGATGGTTAAATGCATTTTCTGTGTTGTTCTTCCTTGTTCCTGAGAGTTTTCATTAAAGTTTATGTTTATATTTGGATCTCCTGAGTCTACTGCCTGTTCCTGTGCAACTAACTGTGACAGATTTCCGGACCCAGTTACAGACTGCAGTATGGGCCTTCTCCTCATTCCCCAAGACCCAGCTGAGCTACTGCTTTCCATCTCCCAAGACCAGCGGCCGATCCTGGAATATGTGGAGGAATTTATCCAGCTCGTCCCCCAGGTACCCTGGAATGATAGGACATTAGAAACTATCTTCTGGAGTGGTTTGGGCAACCCGTTATTCCTCCAAGTACCTGCATGTTCTACACCAGGTACTTTGGTGCAATACCTGGATTATGTGCTGTGGCTGAGTGGTTCTTTCCTTACTGTTTGTGATGAGGACCGCTCAGCAAGAGTCACCATTAACAACCCCTGTCTCCGTCCAGAGCCCAGTGACGTCCCCTGTCTCTGTCCAGAGCCCAGTGACGTCCCCTGTCTCTGTCCAGAGCCCAGTGACGTCCCCTGTCTCCGTCCAGAGCCCAGTGAAGTCTCCTGTCTCCGTCCAGAACCCAGTAACGTCCCTTGTCTCCGTCCAGAGCCCGTTGGAGGACCACTGGCTCATTGATTTTTGGACCGAACCGACTCGCGTCCCCGTCAAGTGTCCTATGATGTCTCCTGTCCCCGTCCTGTATCCTGCGACGTCTCCAGTCCCCGTCAAGAATCCTGCGACGTCTCCAGTCCTCGCCGAGAGTCCTGCGACGGCTCCTGTCCATGTCGAGAGTCCAGTGACGGCTCCAGCCCGCGACGAGTGTCCAGAGAGGACTCCAGCCCGCCACCAGTGTCCATAGAGTGCTCCAGCCCGCGACCAGTGTCCAGAGAGTGCTCCAGCCCGCGACCAGTGTCCAGAGAGGGCTCCAGCCCGCGACCAGAGTCCAGAGAGGGCTCCAGCCCGCGACCAGAGTCCAGAGTAAAAAACTATCTTCTGGAGTGGTTTGGACAACACGTTATTCCTCCAACTCCTGTCCCCAGTCCAGAGTGGACTCCGCACCCTGTCTCCAGTCCAGAGTGGACTCCGCCTCCTGTCTCCAGTCCAGAGTGGACTCCACCTCCTGTCTCCAGTCCAGAGTGGACTCCGCCTCCTGTCTCCAGTCCAGCGAGGACTCCGCCTCCTGTATCCAGTCCAGCAAGGACTCCGCCTCTTGTCCCTCCTGTGGTTCCTCCCAAGAAAATTTGGGGGGGGGGGGCTACCCCTCCATGGAGGCTGGCCCTGAAGGGTCCGAACTGCCATGGCTCCCTGAGGGGCCTGAGCCGCCGTGGCCACCCGAACTCCCCGAGCCGCCGTGGCCACCCGAACTCCCAGAGCCGCCGTGGTCTCCCGAGCTCCCGGCGCCTCCATGGTCTCCCGAGCTCCCGGCGCCGCCTCCATGGTACACCGTAGGTGGGCAATTACATGAGACATGATACAGATTTTGGAAAGTTGTAATGTATCTTTTAACACACTTTCAGATGCCCATTCATGTTTATTTCGCGCTGTAACTGGTATTAAAGCGGAGGAGATTATCAGTTTACGCGAGCTGCGCGTTGCCGCTTCTCTTGAACTGAGGCGCTACTGCGATCTGTCACACCACATTAAACAGCGTCAAAACGGTATTTCTTTTAAAAATTTCGTAAAATGGATGTAATTTGAAATCTGAGACTTAATAAATAATTACTGCAATTATTTATTCATTTATTTATTTTTTGGATGGGAGGCGCGCTAGAATGATCCGTTCATTCATAAACTGAAAACAGGATGACTGTGTCTAAAGTGCTGGAAAAGAGAGAGTCAATAGTTTCTGTTGCAACATCGAGTTCCTCTAGGCTATCTGGGATGCTGAGGAGATGAAACTGATGAGGACGTTTATTTACAAAGCAATCTTTAGTGGCAGCGGTGATAGTCCTGCAATGTTTGAAACGAGGGGACGGCTTTGAAGCCTTTGCAGTATACACGATACTAGATAATGATCTGAGATGTCATCGCTCTGCTGCAGAATTTCAACGGTATCAACATTTATTCCATGTGACAATATTAGGTCTAAAGTATGATTACGGCGATGAGTGGGTCCTGATACGTGTTGCCTAACTCCAATAGAGTTTAGAACGTCTCTAAATGCCAATCCCAATGCGTCTTTTTCATTGTCTACATGGATATTAAAATCACCAACAATTAGGATTTTGTCTGTAGCCAGTACTAACTCTGATAGAAAATCAGCAAATTCTTTGGTAAAGTCTGTATGGTGCCCTTGTGGCCTGTATACAATAGCCAGCACAAATGTTAAACAGGATTTATCATTTACTCTACACAATGTTACGCAAAGCACCAAAACTTCAAAAGAATTATATTTGAAACTAGACTTCTGAGTAATACTGAAGATATTATTATAAATTACAGCAACACCTCCCCCTTTACCTTTCAGACGCGGCTCGTGTTTATAACAATAATCTTGTGGGGTGGACTCATTTAAAGTAATGTAGTCGTCAGGTTTTAGCCAGGTTTCTGTCAAACACAGCACATCTAGATTATTATCTGTAATCATATCATTAACAATAAGCGTTTTTGAGGAAAGGGATCGAATATTCAGCAGCCCGAGCTTTATCATTTGTTCATCTGTATTATATCTGTTGTTTATTTGTTGGACATCAATTAAATTTTTACCGTTGAATAGTTTTGGTGGTTTTTTGTATTTACTAATTCGTGGAACAGACACAGTCTCTATGTGATAATATCTAGATGAAAGAGTCTCTATGTGCTGGGATTTATCTGACTTCTGTGACGCGAGACAGCTAGCAGGCGGTCGGGTAAGCCAGTCCGTCTGCTTCCTGACCTGGGCCCTAGTTAGTCAAGGTTTAGCTTTAAGACTATGTGCCAAATTACTAGAGAGAAGAGCGGCACCATCCCAGGAAGGATTTTTTTAAACGGGTCAGGTCTGCCCCAAATGCTTTTCCAATTGTCTATGAACCCTATGTTATTTTGCGGACACCACTTAGACAACCAGCAATTGAGTGATGATAAGTATCTCTTCACTCCTTTACACACCTCTTTAATGTTAATTTTGGTGATCTCCGACTGGCGAAGTCGAACATCATTAGTGCCAACGTGAATAATAATCTTAGAGAATTTACGATTAGCATTAGCCAGCACTTTTAAATTTGCTTTGATGTCAGGCGCTCTGGCTCCCGGTAAACATGTGACTATGGTGGCTGGTGTCTCTATTTTCACGTTCCATGTAATAGAATCGCCAATAGTGCACTTTCAACAGGATTCTCAGTGGGTGCGTCACTGAGTGGGGAGAACCTGTTTGATGCTCTAACCGGAACGGAAGAGCGTTTTTTTGATCCACGACTATGCTGTCACCCAGTTGCCCTGCTGCCCGGGCTCTACAGCCGGAACCAAACAGTGTACAGAGTTCACTAAGCTAGTCGCATCCAAAGCAGTGTCTAAAGCTTTTACATTCTCACTACTCTCAAATAAAGTCTGGATGCGTGTCTCTAATTCTGATATCTTCTCTGTCAGCCTGACTATCTCCCTGCATTTATCACATGTGAAGCCCTGTTTGCCAACAGAGAAGGTAATACTGAACATGTAACAGGCAGTGCAAGTGACAATAACAGGAGAAGATGACCTGGCTTACCGTGTTTGTTGACTAATCCAACTCGCCACAATTGTTTGATGGACTCTGACTAATCCAACTCACCACAGTTGTTTGGACAGGAGATCTGGATGCACAGATGGCAGGCTAACAGGCTAGCGAAATGCTAACACGTGATAGTGATTTTGATTAAAAGCTAGCGATATCAGATTTAATGTGACAGGCAATATTAGACAATATACAATACAAGTGACAATCCAGCCTTTTTTTGGAACTGTGCCTAATGTGCCCTGCCACAAAGCAAAAAAGGTTCAGGAATGGTTTGAGAAGCACAACGTGTTTGAGGTGTTGACTTGGCCTCCAAATTCCCCAGATCTCAATCCAATCGAGCATCTGTGGGATGTGCTGAACAAACAAATCCGATCCATGGAGGCCCCACCTCGCAACTTACAGGACTTAAAGGATCTGCTGCTAACATTTTGGTGCCAGATACCACAGCACACCTTCAGGGGTCTAGTGGAGTCCATGCATCAACAGGTCAGGGCTGTTTTGGCAGCAAAAGGGGGACCAACACAATATTAGGTCATGATGTTATGCCTGATCGGTGTATATGGATAATAACAAACTGCTACAAAGCAGCTAATACAAAACGAATAGTATATAATGTCTAAGTAATACAAAGGGCTAATATATAATGGCTAATAAAAAAACAGCTACAAAACAGTCAATACAAAATGGCTAATATGTGTTGTTATGGCTGATAAAAACATCTAATTCATAATGATGGCAAATGAAAAACAAAAGACAAATAAAAACAACACAATAGCTAATAAAAATGGCTTATACACAATGGCTAATAAAAAAAAGTCTAATATCAGGGCTCGACATTAAGCCTGTTCACATGCTTGTCCTTCGGACAAGTAAATCTGTCATTCACTTGTTCAAGTAAAAAATGTGCTTGTCCTGAAAAAAATTTGTAAATATCATTTATTCTGAAGCAATATTCTCACCAGTGTTCAATTAGCTTTGAAATTTTAAATCTGCATATTTGTGATATTTTTACCTTTTATAAAGGGCATTATTAAATATAGGCTATGCTTCAGCTTTCATTTTATATTCTTAAATTTGATCAATAAATTAAATTAGAATAAGACACTATAGGGCTGTTACCAACCAAATTAAGTAATTTACACTAAAAAATTACAACTGCATTAAATAATGTTTAGAGATTGTTTACAATATTTTTTGTATATACAAATAAGAAATGTTGGAAAGAATGCTTAAACCTAAACTGCCAGTAGGTGGCGGCAGGTGACCGTCTTAATGAGCGAGTCATTGAGTCGATTGGTTGAAACGGCTGATTCATTCAGGAATGAGGCAGTCGTTCACGAATAGGTCATTGAATCTTTGATTCAACCGATTCATTCAAAACGCTGAATCCTTCAGTAACTCAACACACTGTTGCTGTGAGATGCGTTATGGTTCTGCTGTGATCTTTGATTGGAAATATTTTCGCTACTGAAATAGAACAAAAACAGTCAATATTGCATCTAAAACTTAATGTTAATAAATTGTTTATGGAACTGTCATATGAAATCAGTGTCACATTTTCAATCGTGATGGTATTCAGGAAAACAGCACTCTTGGTCGTGTGATGTTGTTTAACTGTATCATATGTTATTATAAATATAAAAACTCCACATTTCAAATTTTTTACAGCAGTATGTTACTGAGTTCCTCTGTGTGGGCGGCGCTCATTTGTTTTCGATTTCTCCTCTAGAGGCAGCGCGAGCCTCAACAGCGCAGTGTTACCGTCAGTTCATTATTTATTATACACTCACCTAAAGGATTATTAGGAACACCATACTAATACTGTGTTTGACCCCCTTTCGCCTTCAGAACTGCCTTAATTCTACGTGGCATTGATTCAACAAGGTGCTGAAAGCATTCTTTAGAAATGTTGGCCCATATTGATAGGATAGCATCTTGCAGTTGATGGAGATTTGTGGGATGCACATCCAGGGCACGAAGCTCCCGTTCCACCACATCCCAAAGATGCTCTATTGGGTTGAGATCTGGTGACTGTGGGGGCCATTTTAGTACAGTGAACTCATTGTCATGTTCAAGAAACCAATTTGAAATGATTCGAGCTTTGTAACATGGTGCATTATCCTGCTGGAAGTAGCCATCAGAGGATGGGTACATGGTGGTCATAAAGGGATGGACATGGGCAGAAACAATGCTCAGGTAGGCCGTGGCATTTAAACGATGCCCAATTGGCACTAAGGGGCCTAAAGTGTGCCAAGAAAACATCCCCCACACCATTACACCACCACCACCAGCCTGCACAGTGGTAACCAGGCATGATGGATCCATGTTCTCATTCTGTTTACGGCAAATTCTGACTCTACCATCTGAATGTCTCAACAGAAATTGAGACTCATCAGACCAGGCAACATTTTTCCAGTCTTCAACTGTCCAATTTTGGTGAGCTCGTGCAAATTGTAGCCTCTTTTTCCTATTTGTAGTGGAGATGAGTGGTACCCGGTGGGGTCTTCTGCTGTTGTAGCCCATCCGCCTCAAGGTTGTGCGTGTTGTGGCTTCACAAATGCTTTGCTGCATACCTCGGTTGTAACTAGTGGTTATTTCAGTCAAAGTTGCTCTTCTATCAGCTTGAATCAGTCGGCCCATTCTCCTCTGACCTCTAGCATCAACAAGGCATTTTCGCCCACAGGACTGCCGCATACTGGATGTTTTTCCGTTTTCACATCATTCTTTGTAAACTCTAGAAATGGTTGTGCGTAAAAATCCCAGTAACTGAGCAGATTGTGAAATACTCAGACCGGCCCGTCTGGCACCAACAACCATGCCACGCTCAAAATTGCTTAAATCACCTTTCTTTCCCATTCTGACATTCAGTTTGGAGTTCAGGAGATTGTCTTGACCAGGACCACACCCCTAAATGCATTGAAGCAACTGCCATGTGATTGGTTGATTAGATAATTGCATTAATGAGAAATTGAACAGGTGTTCCTAATAATCCTTTAGGTGAGTGTATATTATTATCCACTATCGATCGCCACTTACACTAAATGAATGCATAATCATTCTTGCATTTTGGTGATTCCCTAGTTTTGTTGACGTTTTAATCAGGCTACTTGTCTCTTTCACTTGCCCCTTCAAAAAAATCAACTTGTCCCGGACAAGCGTTATATCGAGCCCTGAATATATAATGGCACAATATATAATGGCTACATAAATACATAAAGAACAGCTACAAAACAGTTAATGCAAAATATATTCTTGCTAATACATTATGGCTAATAAAAACGGCTAATACATGACGGCTTATGAAAAACAAAACAGCAATACAAAACGGCTAATATGGCTAATACAAATGGCTAATATATAAAAGGCTAACAACAAACTGCAAAATACAACACAACTAAGACTAAACTGCCAATACAATATTATGGCTAGTAAAAACGTATTAGCCATTATGTATTAGCCACTATATTAGCCGTTTTGTATTTGTCATAATATATTAACTACTTTAGCTGTTCTGTACCTTAGCTGGTCAGCCATTATGTATTAGCCACTATATATAGTAGTCGCTTTGTATGTGTCATTATATATTAGCTATTTTAGCTGTTCTGTAGCTGGTTATCCATTATGTATTAGCCACTGTATATATTAGCTGTTTTGTATTTGTCATTATATATTAGCTACTTTAGCTGTTCTGTAGCTGGTTATCCATTATGTATTAGCCACTATATATTAGCCGTTTTGTATTTGTCATTATATATTAGCTATTTTAGCTGTTCTGTAGCTGGTTATCCGTTATGTATTAGCCACTGTATATATTAGCCGTTTTGTATTTGTCATTATATATTAGCTACTTTAGCTGTTCTGTAGCTGGTTAGCCATTATGTATTAGCCACTGTATATATTAGCCGTTTTGTATGTGTCATTATATATTAGCTACTTTAGCTGTTCTGTAGCTGGTTAGCCATTATGTATTAGCCACTATATATATTAGCCGTTTTGTATGTGTCATTATATATTAGCTATTTTAGCTGTTCTGTAGCTGGTTATCAATTATGTATTAGCCACTGTATATATTAGCTGTTTTGTATTTGTCATTATATATTAGCTACTTTAGCTGTTCTGTAGCTGGTTAGCCATTATGTATTAGCCACTGTATATATTAGCTGTTTTGTATTTGTCATTATATATTAGCTACTTTAGCTGTTCTGTAGCTGGTTATCCATTATGTATTAGCCACTATATATATTAGCCGTTTTGTATGTGTCATTATATATTAGCTATTTTAGCTGTTCTGTAGCTGGTTACCCATTATGTATTAGCCACTGTATATATTAGCCGTTTTGTATGTGTCATTATATATTAGCTATTTTAGCTGTTCTGTAGCTGGTTATCCATTATGTATTAGCCACTGTATATATTAGCTGTTTTGTATGTGTCATTATATATTAGCTATTTTAGCTGTTCTGTAGCTGGTTATTCATTATGTATTAGCCACTGTATATATTAGCCGTTTTGTATGTGTCATTATATATTAGCTATTTTAGCTGTTCTGTAGCTGGTTATCCATTATGTATTAGCCACTGTATATATTAGCCGTTTTGTATGTGTCATTATATATTAGCTATTTTAGCTGTTCTGTAGCTGGTTATTCATTATGTATTAGCCACTGTATATATTAGCCGTTTTGTATGTGTCATTATATATTAGCTATTTTAGCTGTTCTGTAGCTGGTTATCCATTATGTATTAGCCACTGTATATATTAGCTGTTTTGTATTTGTCATTATATATTAGCTACTTTAGCTGTTCTGTAGCTGGTTATCCATTATGTATTAGCCACTATATATATTAGCCGTTTTGTATGTGTCATTATATATTAGCTATTTTAGCTGTTCTGTAGCTGGTTATCCATTATGTATTAGCCACTATATATATTAGCCGTTTTGTATGTGTCATTATATATTAGCTATTTTAGCTGTTCTGTAGCTGGTTATCCATTATGTATTAGCCACTATATATAGTAGTCGCTTTGTATGTGTCATTATATATTAGCTACTTTAGCTGTTCTGTAGCTGGTTATCCATTATGTATTAGCCACTGTATATATTAGCCGTTTTGTATGTGTCATTATATATTAGCTATTTTAGCTGTTCTGTAGCTGGTTATCCATTATGTATTAGCCACTGTATATATTAGCTGTTTTGTATTTGTCATTATATATTAGCTACTTTAGCTGTTCTGTAGCTGGTTAGCCATTATGTATTAGCCACTGTATATATTAGCCGTTTTGTATGTGTCATTATATATTAGCTATTTTAGCTGTTCTGTAGCTGGTTATTCATTATGTATTAGCCACTGTATATATTAGCTGTTTTGTATGTGTCATTATATATTAGCTATTTTAGCTGTTCTGTAGCTGGTTATCCATTATGTATTAGCCACTGTATATATTAGCTGTTTTGTATTTGTCATTATATATTAGCTACTTTAGCTGTTCTGTAGCTGGTTAGCCATTATGTATTAGCCACTGTATATATTAGCCGTTTTGTATGTGTCATTATATATTAGCTATTTTAGCTGTTCTGTAGCTGGTTATCCATTATGTATTAGCCACTATATATATCATCCATTTTGTAGCTGTTTGGTTTCAGCCGCTATTTTGTTTGAGAATGTGTATTTTGATGTGTTTGTGTGTGTGTGTGTGTGTGTGTGTAAGAGTGAGGTCTTCTCATCCTGTCTCACAGTAAACAGTTGCTTTCCCATGAGCACCCTCGTGTTCCTGTTGTTGGCCAGGTTTGCGCACACTGGGAAACATCCCGGTCCCTATTGTCCTAAAGGCCAAAGGTCAGAGAGTTTTTCTAAAGCGTTCAATGAGTGAGGTGAGAGGTGGATGCAAGTCATGATAAAGAGGCCTGTCCAGCCCCCATGGAAAGAAAACACATGAAATGTATTCATTTTCTCTCACTCTAGTATTTCCCTCTTTTCTTTCTCCTTCATTGATTATCAGATTCTGCTCTTTCAAGAGGATTCTAGTGTGGGGTTCTGGAGGAGGACAAAAAGAGAGGGGTCCTCTGACACAATAGCACAACTCACCAATTCACCATAAACTTCCTGACAGGCCACAGTCACTCCTGAGTTTGTATTGAACATTTTCCCTCTCCTTGTATTCCGGTTGGATGTCTTTATTGTAAAACATAGGATGGACATCAGCTTTCCCACTGAGGAACATGGAGTAGTTTGACCTGTACTTTAGGAATGAATGACAGAGAGAGCATCAGAAATTCAACTAAAATATCTCCACCCCTCACTGATGTTCTGTCAGAGGATGCCACTAGGGTTGCAAAATTCCGGGAATTTTCAAGGCTGGAAACTTTACGTGGGTATTAATGGGAATATATGTGAATTAATGGGAATTAACTGGGAATTTGCAAAATTGCAGGTTAGCCTATAACAGGGAACTTAAATGTAGTTGAAAAAAAAACTTGCAGCATAATTTTGGTTAAAACAATCAGATTTATTGCACTTTCAGTTGAATTTCCTCAATCACACACACAACACACTACTTACTGCAGGGCTGTTGAGGCCACACCCCCTGCTGTGCATTCCTCCATAACATGCACATTTGATCAAAAATACAGAACAAAAACAGTAATATTGTGAAATATTATTACAATTTAAGATAGTGGTTTTCTATTTTAATATACTTTAAATGTAATTTATTCCTGTGATCAAAGCTGAATTTTCCGCATCATTACTCCAGTCTTCAGTGTCACATGATCCTTCAGAAATCATTCTGATATGATGATTTTTTCAGGATTCATTGATGAATAAAAAGTTAACAAACAACTGCAGTTATTTAAAATAGAAATCTTTTGTAACGATATACATATACATCTGACACTGAAATAAATAACACATGCATAACAATTGCTGAAATAAAAATATATTTATTTTACATATTTATTATATTAGAAGTAATTAATTGTAAAATAATATATCAATATGCAAAAAGTAAATGAATAAATAAGATACAGTTTATATACATTTCCCATAAATTCCCATAAACTCCTGTTCAGTTTCCAAATTTGAATATTTGCAAAATTCCCCATATTAAGTTCCCGTGAAAAAATGTCCAGAAATTTACCGAAAATTTTCCACCCCTTTGCAACCCTAGATGCCATCAACAATTAATCAGTTTATTTGAATACAACATGTGCATATGAATTCCTAAAAAACGCCCCGAAATTAATTTCGTGTAAACGAGTTTTCGATTATGACAAGCAATGAGTGATGGCACATTTTGATTGCATTTATATCAACAGACTTGCGTGGCAATTCAAAACTATTTTACTCTTTGGCGAATTCGTACAATCTCATTCATTCACATATTATTCGTTCACACATATGCGATTGCGTGTCTTTTTGATCAGTACTCTTTCAGAAGATGTCTTAGCGCCCCCTACAGTATTACAGTGAAAACACGGAAAGCCAGAAATTCCTTTAATCAAAAGGAAGCATTGTCTCATAAATGACGTAAATTTCCGTCAATGACGGGGAAAGAGTTAAAAAATGTTTTCTACTACCAATTCGCCAACAGTGAAATCTAATTGTCCCACTCGATTTTCTGTGAAATCTGTCAACTCTGACTGCCTCAAAATCTGCAGACTGGCGCAGACTTTCAGCAACTATTGTCGACTCGTAAAACATTAGCGTTGGGTTTTTGGCATTATTTTAAATGGACTAAGTGATTGGATAAATGTTTGAATAGTTCGAAAAATAATAGAAACTAATATAGTCTAAACTAAAACAAAGAAAAACAACAAATGTGCCAAACTAACAGATATATGATTTAAACACGAGGGATGAGATTCTTCTTTCCTGGCCTCAATGTTGAAGGCAAGCCCTGGCAATCTGGTTTCTATATTGGCCTTTCAAAGCGTCTTCCATCACAGTCGTGAACAGACCAGATCATCATTTATTACCCTTGCCATGAATGTTGTCAATGTTGAAATTTACTGCTGGAGTGTGTTCATCAATCTGTTTATACACACACACACACACACACATACACACTCACTCACTCTCTCTCTCTCACACACACTCGCACTCACACACACACACTCTCTCACACACCCACACACACTCACTCACTCACTCTCTCTCACACACACTCGCACTCACACACACACACTCTCTCACACACCCACACCCACACACACACACACACACACTCACTCTCTCACACACACTCACTCACTCACTCTCTCACACACACACGCACACACACACACTCACTCTCTCACACACACTCGTGCGCACACACACACACACTCACTCTCTCTCTCTCTCTCTCACACACACACACACTCACTCTCTCTCACACACACTCACTCACTCACTCTCTCACACACACACACTCACTCTCTCACACACACTCACTCTCTCTCACACACACACACACACACACTCACTCACTCACTCTCTCTCTCTCTCTCTCTCTCTCTCTCTCTCTCTCTCTCTCTCTCTCTCTCTCTCTCTCACACACACACACACACACTCACTCACTCTCTCACGCGCACACACACACACTCACTCCCACACACACATTCACTCCCACACACACTCACATACATTCACTTACTCACTCCACACACATACTTCCACTCACACACACACACACATACACATTCACTCCCACACATTCACTCAAACACACACACTCACTCACACATACTCACACACACACACATACAAACTCACTCACTCAAACACACACATTCACTCACACACACACATTTTCACATACACACACACACACACACACTCAGACACCCACACACACACTCTCACACACACAGCTAGTGGTAAAACACACATCAGAACAAATGCTATGAATATGATATGACAAATTGCTCTATGTGAACTTTACTCATTTTAAGTAAATAAATATATGAATTATTAAACAGAATGACTCGCACACAACATGTACAGTGACACTGATTGACAGGCAGCGTGATTGTAAACGGGAGACTGCTGGGACCTTTTACACTAGTCAAAGCCATTGTGTGTGTGTGAGTGTGTGTGTTAATGGGGCCTCTCTGCTACTGTAGAGTGTTAGTAGAGGCCTGTGGAGTTTCACAGAGCTGCACAATTTACTACAGAGAGAGAGAGAGAGAGAGAGAGAGAGAGGCACTGGGAACATGTTTATTCCCTGTTTTTGTAAAACACTTTTTCCTGCAGCCTGTAACGTACCTGTTTTCATTCATTCTGTTGCTCAGAGGTTGATCTTTTTTATATATAGCTCAGGAGACGTTCAGGCCAGGGTTATTATAGTTAACGGAAACTAAAACCATAAAGAAAAAAAATACATTTTTGTTGCTTTAAATAATCTTAAACTTATTTTATTTCAGATAGATGCCATAAAGGCAACACTTCTCATTTTCATTTAGTTTAACTTGAATAAAATAAAAATGTATAAAAACTACATAGACTTTAAAAATTACAAAAACACACAACTAAACGGAAAATATACAAATAAAAACTAATTCAAAATATTAATAAAAACAATAGTATCTGAATGATAACACTGTTTTAATCCAAACCATCCACTTTGACTTTAGACTTTTTGAGCTTTATAATAATAATAGAATAATTAGAATAATATTATATTAATAATAGAAATAATTGTAACATTGCTTGGTCAGCTCAGCTCTTTAAAATAATTTGATGAGAAATGTCATATTTAGCATAATGAGATGGAAAAGTAAACCCAAAAAATCAAATGTCCAAGCGCATGAATGACATCATGAAAAGCTTTACGCTAGGTTTAAACGCCACTGCTGTCCTATGGACATCTCCGAAATATAAATTTCTCAAGAGCATTTTCCTCATAATCTTACAAAATGAATAAAAAATAACATAATTAGATGCCTTTAGCACCATAAACAGAATCATCTCACATCTGTATAGGAGACGGTTCACTATATTAAGTGGACTTTATTTTTGTTCGTGACTGTAAACAGACACACATAATGGAGCATATTTAGTACTATTAGCGTTTCCTGTTGGTATAGGTTATCGATTGCTAGATTTCACTTGCTATTTTAGTCCATTTGTCGAGCGGACAGTTCAGTTTGGCATTTTCCAGGTCCAATGCGTGAACTGCGAGAATTAGCTTTCACTCAAGATTTCACGAAGATGCTCTTCAGAACATAAGAGTCATACAGGGTTTAATGCACACTTCTCAAGGCCAATGGAGATACTTTAAAGAGATAAGCATCTTTTCACTTTTGATGCACACTTTAAAGAGTAGGAAGAGGTCAAAAAGTCCAAATTTCCACTCACACACACACATGCACACTCACTCACTCACTCACACACTCTCTCACACACACACGCACACTTACTCTCTCACACACACATTCATCTACGAACACTCACACACCCACACACACACACACGCACACTCACACACACACACACACTCACAGTCTCACACACACACAAACACTCACACACACACACACACTCTCACGCACAAACACGTACACACCCACACACACACACTCACTCACACACACACAAACACGTACACACCCACGCTCACACACTCTCACACCCACCCACACACTCTCACACACATACACACACACTCACTCACACACTCTCACACACAAACACGTACACACCCACACTCACGTACACACCCACACTCACACACACACACACACACTCACACACACACTCACACACACACACATGACATCATTTTAATTTTTGCCTGAGCTGTTTAAGTAAGTCTCGGTTTTCTCTCCATTTCAACTTGAATTGCAGTTTAGGAGGATTTTACAATTTACAAAAGCACAAAGCATGCAATCCCAGAAGAAACTCTCAAGCAGCTGAACCTCAGAATCATGTACCAAACCTCCTATAGACACGCTGGAGTTTCATGATCCCTCAGGACGGCGAGCGCCTCGCTCTGTCTGCTCGCTTCAATATGGACATTCTCAAAGCCTCGTTTATCTTTTTTATGGCAGAGGCTGTTTGATTTCCAGATGGGCCGTTTTTAACAGGGGAGATTGGGAGCTTCCTGTAAGGCGGACCCTTGGGCTGACGCAACACGTGCCTCGATTCGTTAAGTTGTATTTCATAGGATGGGAGCCTTTTCATTTTTGTAGCTTGAAGTAAAATAAAATATTTTAAAAAGTAAACGTATTTTATTTCAGCTAGTTGCAAAGGCAACGTTTCACATTTAAACGATTTGCAAATGGCAAATGTTGCTATTGCTTTACTGACAGTGTATAACTCAGTGTTCTGAAATGATGGGGTTTTTTATAAATCAAATTTAAATGGGTTGTTGCCGTGACATGGCATTTTCAAAAATGAATATAATTAGAATTGTCATCATTTAAAATGCAGTAAATGGTTAAACATTTCTTTGTCATACATGGACCTGTTGATATAAAAACTGCTTTGTCTTTAGATTTTAAAAGTGTCCTATGGTGTGACTCAATCATGGTTCGATAAATTACAACTTTTATCACTTAAAAAGAAAAGCATACAAATGTTAATAAATACCTCAGGCATAATTTTACAAGTGTCTATTTTAGTAAATGACAATCATTTTTTTCATCCATATATTTCTAAAAGTGTAGGAACTTGATGCATTTTTGTCGTCCTCCGGTGTGACACCATATCCTGATTTTAAATCGGGCAATTCCACGGACAACTTTAATTGGTTGAGGGACCCCATTCAGGGTCATGTTACGGAACCCCATGACATGTGCACATGGTAAGATTTTGTCTCAGAATTGTTCAAATATTTAAAGGGATAGTTCACCCAAAAATGAAAATGTGATGTTTATCTGCTGACCCCCAGGGCATCCAAGATGTAGGTGTCTTTGTTTCTTCAGTAGAACACAAATGAAGATTTTTAACTCCAACCGTTGCGGTCTGCCAGTCGTATAATGCATGTCAATGGGGTCAAATTCTATGAGAGTAAAAAAACACATACGAATCCATATTAAACCCTGCGGCTCGTGACGACACATTGATGTCTTAAGACACGAAGCGATCGGTTTGTGCGATGTTTTTTTTACTCTCATAGAATTTGACCCCATTGACATGCATTATACGACTGGCAGACCACAACGGTTGGAGTTAAAAATCTTCATTTGTGTTCTACTGAAGAAACAAAGACACCTACATCTTGGATGCCCTGGGGGTCAGCAGATAAACATCACATTTTCATTTTTGGGTGAACTATCCCTTAAACAACCCTGTTTAATTCTTTCTGTCACACCATAGGACACATTTCAGTAAAAATGGTCAAAAAACAGTGAAAGTATTGACAAAGTTAGTGACCCCTCAAACATCAGACTTACACACTACATAACAATATGTAAAAAAGAAAAAAAATGGTCAACTACCCAAATGTTCCCAGTTCCACTAAATGTCACATTTTCGATGTTCTACTTAGTATTAATCTTATCAAGTTGTTTTTACGCATTCTTACATTTTATTCCAAAACAATAACTAAAGGCTGTTACAATTTAATCAATATATTTTATTTGTGAACTGATGTTCAACGGAACTTATTTTCGGACCATCAGTCAACAAGCTCTGTAAACACCGTCTGTCACAGACACGAAGATGCACCTTTAATTTCCCCAAGCTGATCGCTCACTAAAGCCCCACTGTCATCATGTGTTCAGGCCACTTCAAGTTTGATTTAGACGTAAAGCGGTGATAAGCTGTTTACTTTTTAATTATTCTTCCCATTAACAGCAATATTTAGACGGATTCACAAACGTGGAACATGCACGAAAGCAAGAGGCAGGATTTATCACACAAACCAATGAAACGTGACGTTTTTATGATGAAACATAGGCTGTGTTCGAAAGCTTAAAAACGCCGCCTTCGGAGGACGCATTCCAAAGTAGGAATTAAGGCATCAGGACATGTCCGAATACAGTGTTAGCTTCACTTCCTGTCTCCTCAGATCTGATCGATTTCTGAATGCAGCACGTGTGTATCCTTTGCCTCCTTTGATATCCCACAATCCTGTGCTTTCCATTCTGTGACAGTTGAGCTAAAAAATAATGGGAAGGTTACTTTGGAAAACGTGATAGGTTACAGATTGAAGTAGTGTAACTATTTCAATTACTATATGAATGTAACTGATTACTTTTTGATTACTATTGTTTAGACTCAATGACCAATCATCGTGTGTTAGTAGTTAAATATCCCTATTTTGCAAGTCAAAACGGGACAAACTAATAGAGGGATTTGTCCACTAGGAGGCGCTCAGGTTATCATTCATCATAGGAGATGCTTTCTTCAAAATATGTTTGCCAACTATTAAAATGCTATCGACATCGAAGGTTTCAATGTCGATAGCATTTTAATAGTTGGCAAACATATTTTGCACTGAACTGTTATATTTGCGCCCTTTTCAAATTTCTGGATGAAATGATTTCAGCACTGGAACACATTTTTATCACTCGCCATGGTGGCAACTCTCAGACAGGTTGTAGCCTAAAGCTTTCAGCACCAATGTGGATTGATGTAACTAGTTACTCCCAACACTGAAAATAAAGATGGAGTCTGAAAGATGCTGGTCAGTTTGTGTGTAAATGTACGTTTTTGACCAACGTTTTCCACTTCTGATGTCATTTCTAGTGAGGAATTACTATTGTAGTAATAAAATATTTGTTTAGTTCTCACCAAAGCTCTCTCTATTTTGCTGTAGATCATTAAACTGTTATGCTGCCACAGAAGTCTGTCCGAAATCAGTTGCGTGAGGCGCCTTCGTGCGCAAACGCTGCCTACAAAGTCATTGCCTGATAAGGCAGCGAGGTAACAAGTCAGCTGCATATGTTATCGGACGCAGCCGTAATTATTAGGTGTGTTCGACTGGAAACGACATTAAAAAGTACCGCGAGAGCGATTCGAAAGCACACAGAGACGTCTGCTCTCTTTGAGTATATGCCGATTGGTCTGCAGCGTGCCGCTTCAAGTCAAACAAATGTATTGTTTATTAGCGAGCTAGAAGATGGCTAAACTAAATTACAGCCAGTGATCTAATTATTATCTTTACTGTTCATTTGTACACACACACACACACACACAAACAAAATGCCATTTATTCATGAAAAAACTGAATATTTATTAATACACCTCATCACTCTCATCTTCCCCAGGTATCGTCCGCTCTTGAGCCGCCGTCTCATGTGATGCTGCTGCAGGTGTGTTCTGGCAACTGATTTGATATCAGGGGGAGTGGGCGTGGCTTGTAGTGGTGTTGAGCCCGCCCTCGGGGAGGGGCCAAGTTCGAATGCTGTGTTTACAAACAGTAACTGAAAATAGTGCATAGTGCCAAATCCAGGCATCATCAAGACACGCCTTTGCTTTGAATAAGCGACCTCTAGCGGCGAATAATATGTAATTCTTCACCGCTAGAGGTCGCTTATTCAAAGCAAAGGCGTGTCTTGATGCCTGGATTTGGCATGTCTCTTATTCTGCCAGAGTCGAGCGCTTCCGCTTCTTCCGCTCATGTGTATGTGGGGTAACGCAGCGCTGTTTATCATATTACACACATTTGAGTGTGTTAAAGTTATGTTATAATGCTACTCTGTGCGTTTGCTCGGCGCTACTATGAGACACTTGTTCACACTGCAGTGAGCGAGATCATATCAGGCATGGTAAAACATGGTACTCGCGGTAAATCAAGAACACCAGATTTAAACAATAAGACTAACTGTGTTGAGCTAATGATTAGTTTTCTGTCGATGAATGATCCAAACAGTTGCTCACCTGTCTAATAAAACACATCATATATTAAAGCGTCTTTGGTGTTTCCATGGTTTCTACAAAATAAAACCTGAAATCGAGGGTAACGCGGGTATGATGTCATTGATAGGCGACGCACTGACACAGTCCGTGTACTGGTTAAAATTGCTTATTTCTCTGGATTTTAACATTCTCGGAAACATTTGGGATAATGTAAGGACAAGTCAAATATATAACTAGTGTTTTTTTGGATATTTTAAATCTTACATATTGTGCCTTTAAACTGAAATAAAAAATTGTATAGACTTTAATAAAAATGACTTGAAAACTTAAAATGAAAACAGAAAATATAAAAATGTAAAACTATTTCAAAATAAAAATAAAAACTATAACAGTATATTTAATGACACAAAAAAGTAACAGAAGTAACAGAAGTAATCGCATAAAAAATAGTTTTGTTGGTACAAATGAATGTATTCAAGTGGATTAAGTTATATTAAATATTTTTGACTTGAATATAACCAGCTAATTTAGAAGTTAGCACTTTTAGTGTACATTTAAAATGTTTTAACGTTGTTGTTTCATTCTTTTTTGTGTGGCAAATTTGTAACAGTTTTTCTCAACAAAATAAATAAATGAACTTTTTTCTTTTTCAGTGCTGTGCTCATTCCCCATCATGGAAATGCCGGTTCTCACTACATCTGGTGCTGGACTTTTCTGTTCCACTGCTCATTTTCAAGAAGGAGGCAGGAGTTCTCAGTTGTCTGGAAATGCAGAGTAAATCCAGTAAGTCACCTTCATCATCAGACCATCACAAATCACAAACTCAGACCTTATAGGAGACGCGTGCATGAGGTGATTTGTATCGTGAGGCCACAGAGATATGAAATGTGATGTGTTTTTTAGTGTGTGTGCTGGTTTCATATGGCTGAATGCGACACGGGCGCTGCAGCACAATGAGAGCCACTAAAGTTACGGCTCCAAAATCACGCCGGAGGCTTAACTTATCACCTAATCTCGCACCGCTGGCATCAGATGGTAATTGCACTGCGTGTTTGTGTGGGTTCGAGGACAGCTGGAAGTGGTTTGGTGCGCGGCGCATGGTTTGTTTTCAGATCAGCGCTGAGGAAAAAGATCTGGCTGTTATGCAAGTATTGGTTTTACTCGTTTCTGACAGTGATGGATATTTCATAAGTCACCAAGACAGAACGTGTCTGTTTGTGTGAGTCTTTAGCTCAGCTTACACTCAATTATCACTCCATTAAGTCGTCTCAACGCAGACTCCAAAATCACAGCGTCTTCAGACGCGAATCGCAGTCGTCCGGGTTTATGGGAGGCACGTGCGTTTAAAAAACCTTTCTACCACGTCTGTTGTGCTCCTCTAAAAAATACAAATTGTGGTGAGGGGTCAATTCCTCCAGCACCCTCGTCTCCGTCACCTCTCCTTCGCTGCGGATGGAGTGGGTGATTTTCTCCTGGTTTTATGAGCACATAAATCTCACTGGTGCCAAAGAACAGAAAAACAGTGGATTAAAATTCCCCTTTCGCCATGTTCAGGCGTCCAGCTGCACGAGGCTGTTTGTTTAACACAGCTGCATGGAGAGACAGACAGAAAGAGAGATAAAGACAGGCACGTTTGCCAACCAAAATGCCTTGTTTTCATTGGCAGGTCCTCAGGTTTTCTCTGAATTATGATTGCGCTGCAGTGCACTACAATGCACACTGAATAAACCTCCAAAATAAAGAAGCAGCGCTGATGGAAAAATCCTTCCAAAGGCACCTGATGGGACACAGAAATCACACTGTTAAGGCCCTGATATACTTACGGTTAAGTACTTTTTCATTCTTCGCTTAGGGGTAGGGGTGTAACGGTACACAAAACTGACGGTTCTTTACGTACCTCGGTTTAGAAGTCACAGTTTGGTACGGGTTCGGTACAGCAGGGGAGAGAAAACTAAATATAAAATTGCTTTTTATTTATTTTTATTAAACAGTGGTTTACTGAACAAATTGTGTCTGTCCTTAAATGAATTCAATTATAACTTAAAGTTTCTTAAAGATAATGCTGTACACTATATAGGGAGCCCTTACTTGCACATTACTGTAATATTAAAGATTAACAACAGAGCCCAAACTATTAGCCTACATTTTTAGATATAATAATCAACACTCAAATAACACATTGTGTGCAAACATGTAAATGTCACATAAGGCAGTTTTTGCATTAACTTCATAATCTAATTATAAAATTATGTTTTTTCTCCAATTCGTTGTTGAAATATAATCATTTATACACAGTGGCTGTCATTTTCATTTATTTAAACATACATTAAATAATCCAGACATCACTAACAGGTTCAGTAGAATATAATGCATATATAGGCTAATATATATTTAGTGAAAGAGTTGATTTCTCTAGTGCACTGAACGCTGTGGACACTGAATGACTTCTGAGGGAAATGTGACGCTACGTGTCATTGTTCTCAAGCTGTTGTATTGACGTCTTTCCGCCGCTGAAACACTGATTATGTGATTACACGACATATGATGCGTTTCAGTAAGTTGTACTGTATCCTCAACATACCTTCAGATGTTGATTCATGTTTATTCTTTAGGAGGAGATGATCGCGTTCACTCGCGCTGCCACTTGAACTGACGCACATTTACAGTGTGCAATTCGGCACTTTAGCAAAGTCACGTCACGTTTATTTATATATCAATTTATACAGTAGATTGCTTAAAATCAAGCCGCTTTACCGTATTAAACATGAAAAACAGTGTCAGTGTCTCGTTTCATCAGAAGTGCAACTTCATTTTCTACTTTAAAGCAGCTCTCCAGTGCGTTCATGTTTTTACCTGCGGACGTCTGATCTCGACCGGCTGAACAGAAGAAATGAACCGGTAAAGATTTCCATGTGAAAGAAGGCGGAGCCTCAGAGCCACTATTACATCATCGCCACGGACCAATGGGAGTACAAAGTTGTTTACCATGCAGCCGTAGTGAACTTTTCCGGAAAGTCTGCTTTGGCAAGCTGTTTTCGAATTCCCAAAATGAACTCCAAACGAACTTTGTTTAGGCCTGATTTTGTTCGTAATGACCACATCAGGTCGTTCTTTGATTACGCTTGAAGTATATCCTTTAATGATGTGGTGCAAAAATATCAAGACTATTAAAAAATGAGACCTTCTCCGACTTCCTAGGTTTTCGATGAAAGCCTGTAGAGTGATTTTTATGTGAAGGACTCTGGACGTTTTGCCAGGAAAATCTAAAGGATGTTGTGCCTCTTTTTCCTTCAATGATACACAAAACAAATGCTTATACAATGTTCAGGGTAATAAAGAAAGAGCCATTCTGTACTCTAATGTCAATGTGTCACGCAAAGAAAAGGGATTAATTCAGACTATGGTCTCAAATGATCAAACTATCATAACGTCTGTCGATGGTGAACCACAGAGCTCGTGCACATCCACATCAGATGCTTTCTGAACTGCTGCTTTCTCATTTTTGTTGTGTGTATATTTTGTTATTGATAGGAAAGCGCGCAACACATATTCACATAAGCGTCACTCTCAGGATGCCGTCGGGATGTTCGCTAACAGTATATCGCTGCAAAGGTATTTCACTCACAGAACGAAAAGAACTTCCTCAGGGCATAGAATCACTTTCAGGCTCTTGTATGTTGCGTGTGCACGAGTGCGAGTGGCTGCAGTTCACTTAACGGCCACCGGTGTCGCTGATAATAAGGGTTTCTCAATTCTACATACAGTATAGCCTCTTTAAATGGCATAAATTGCCGCCTTGCACCACGCCGTAGATTGATGCTGTGTGCCAATTTGCATACTGTCCCTTATAAATAATATAGAAGATAATAATTAGTGTCAAAATAGGATTCCAAAGGTGCCAGGATGACACTTTTCTGATGGATTGTTGAATTGTGCATATTTTTTGGCTAATATTGCCTGTCATCCTCGGCACATCCGAATTGGAGGCTGGTTCATCAAGTTAAATAATGAAATGTAATTTTTGATATTTAGGTAGATGGTGATGTTAACATGTAAATGCATTTTGCAATAAAATGTGTTCAGATGCAATTTATGATGCTACACTTAACTATATTTTCTTAATTTGTAATTTTGGCTTGTTTTGTATTAAAATATTTGATTTAATTAAATCTTAAAATTACAGTATATTTTATATTATGAATCGTATTTCATTTATACTTTGCATTTTGTGTTTGTTTTTTTTCTGATGAAATATGACCCAGATATATGTCTTTGTGAAATTCGCTTGCCTGCTGAAATGTGTTGAAATATATCCAGTTATTTCTTTCAGCTCTTGCAGTGAGAGGTTTGGTGAAGCCTACTTTGTAAACTTGGCAGTTACAGTGTAATTCACACCCATGTCTACCACTCCTGCTTCACCTTTACTAACCACACACACGCCGCCCTCATGAACGGTAACTGACCGATGCCGCTGCGATAGAGGAGCACGCTGGGCCTGTTCATCTGCATTCTTCCCTGCAGACCTTCTGTCTGTCAGAATCCGGCTCTTATAGGTTTGGCTCAGGGATCATCAGACAGAGCAGCTTGTCTTCAGTGCCTGATTTTGCGTTGATTAGTCTCCCTTTCATTTATCGTTGGGTGTTGGGTTTCACCAAGCAGACAGAGAGCATCTTCAGTGCTGCAATAACAACCAGACGTGCAAGATTTAAAAACAGCATCCCAGTTTGCATGCTTATACTATGCAAGTTAAGATAATACTTACACTGCAAAAAAATATTATAAAAAATTCAATGTATAAAAAAAAATACATTTTAAATGTCAGTATTTATTCTTTAGATATTTTTAAATAATAATAATATGATAGCAAATGATTATTTATTATCATTTATTATATTATTATTATTATTATTATCTAATAATCTCTAAATGTCCTTTAAACGAGATTAAATATAAATATATACTTGAAAATTGTTTTTCAAATCTCAAAATGTATTATATATTAATTCTAATTCCAATAGAATTATTATGATTATAATAAATAACATATTTAGTAATTGTGATGTAATAAATTTATTATAATCAATATTTATTATTTATCTAAGCATTCTTTAAACTTTTTTCTAAATCTCAGAATGTATTATATATTATTATTCATTTTAATAAATATATAATTTATTATGTTATATCATTATAATGCTTGTATTATTATATTAGTATATGTATTATATATTCAGTATTTATTAAATAACATAAATATATAATAATATTTAATATATTTACTAAACACCCTAACAAGATAGATTTACTCAGAATTTATTATTTTAATTAGAATTTATTTTTGTATTATATAGTCAGCATTTATTTTAATCTAAACATTATTTAAACAAAATAAATTTACTTGCAAATGTTCTTCTAAATCTCGAAATGTATTGTTATATTATATTAATTATATTATTTATTAAATAATATAAATTAAGCTGGGAGGCAGAACTGAATAGATATTGCAAATATAACTGATTGATATAGTTCAAATAATAAAAGATATTAAGTATCTTTAAAAACACCACATGCTATCAAATGCACTATTATAAAAATTACAAATAATATTTTTAATTTCATTGTCCAAAAATACTACTCTGTTGTGATTTTGGGAGGTGAAATATGACCCAGACGTGTTCTTGGAAGGTTTTGTAAGATTCACCCATAAGGAAAACAAATCAGCGAGATGTTTCTTGCACAAAGCATTTTATTCTGCCGTGTCAAAAATAGCCCTACTGATATAATCAGAGCAGTGCCCACCGAGAATGTTTGTTTCCTGTTCTGTCCCCATTAGTGTTTTCCAGAACGATGACTCTGAGAACAGAGAAAGCGGGAGAGCAACAGGTTAGTGCTATTTTTCCCAGCTCTAAACAGAAAGTGCTCTCAGAACAGGACTGTAGGCCGCAATCAACCCAGTGCCTGAAAATGGCTGTGTTGTAATCGTGTAATTTTATGGTCTTGACTTTTAACACAGCAACACATAAAAATGATGGTTTCCAGACACGCTGCTTTATAGGGCTGGTCTGCGTGTATGTTGGGAATGAAATGCTGCGAAACAGAGCCAGAGAGAGGGAGAGAGACTGCATGGGAACAGGCATCAGGGTTGCGGTGGTGGCTCAGCGTTTCCCAAGGCCAGTGGTAGGAAACAGAATAACTGGATCTCCCTGACCTCCTCAACTGCCCCCCTGACATCCCCTCAACTGCCCCCTGGGGGGTTCCTGTCTCAATGTTTAAAACAGATCGTCCAAACGCATCCTGGAAAGGCTAAACCCAGTGTCGGAGTGAGGAGAAGAATAGAGGGCTGAAGGGAAGTTAAGCCGGGTCTAAAACAGCTAATCTGAGGACCACACAGACGAGGAGCAGAGTTCATTGTGTCTGAAGAGGCCAGCTGGGAGGTGGACGGTCTTTAGTCCCGTGGTTGACCTAAAGGGCAGGTGCGAGACCCTACACATATACCTTCATTTGCCCCTTACACAAACTATTTCACAAGAACCATTCACAAAAGGTACAAAAGTAAAAAAAAAATGAAATTCTCCTTTTGTGGTACATAGAACAAAGAAGGGCATACGGCATTAGAACAACACCAGGATGAGTAAATGATGACTTTATTTTCATTTTAGGGTGAACTATCCCTTTAATAAGTACATCATGATTATTGATGGGTATTTACATTTATGCATTTGGCTGACGCTTATATCTAAAATGTCTTACTTTGCATTCAAGGTACACATTTACATTTTTTATCACTGAAAAACAACACACACAAAATACAGCAATTAATGCTGCACTTTTTGAGAGAAGCCACAGCAAATTCAGTCATTTTAGGTGAAATCCTGGTGGGACTCTACAACAGATAGAATTATAGTTTTAAACATGAACAAACTTGGTCATTACAACTTCAATTTCTACTATAAACCGGAGGTCCAGTGTGTTCATGTTTTTACTGCCGTATGACCTCGACAGAAATGCCCTGGAGAAGATTTTCACATCAAAGAAGGCGGGGCCTCAGAGCCACACCTACCTATTACATCATCACTATGGACTATAGGCTGACCACCTGGTTATTGCTCTGCTGCAGGACGTTGATGTGATTTTATGGGGCAATGCGTGTGAGAGAGAGAAATTGACTACTATTCTACTATGTAAATATTTCCATTAGTCGGAAAGCCTGTTTGCCATTACATTGGATGACAACATTTTACATTGCCAATAAGCTTAGTTAATTTGCCAGGTTTGAGTGATACAATGTAATTTACTTTACAGGACCTATTCAGTCTGCTAAATATAATAATCATTTAAGCAAATAGTTTTTTGCTTTATTAGACTATGCAAACATTTGATGGATTTAGTGCATCAGCATCTTGAACTTGTATTGTTGGTTGGATCTTGCAGGTTTGATCAGGATGTTCTGATCCAGTATGTGTTTACATAAAGTCCTAGCTGTATTTAACGATCAGACAGTGCACTATATAGGGGACGATCAGACAGTGCACTATATAGGGGATAGGGGACGATCAGACAGTACACTATATAGAGGATAGGGAACGATCAGACAGTATACTATATAGGAGATATGGAATGATCAGACAGTGCACTATATAGGGGATAGGGAACAATTAGACTGCACTATATAGGGGATGGGGAACGATCAGACAGTGCACTATATAGGGGATAGGGGACGATCAGACAGTGCACTATATAGGGGATAGGGAACGATCAGACAGTACACTATATAGAGGATAGGGAACGATCAGACAGTATACTATATAGGGGATAGGGAACGATCAGACAGTGCACTATATAGGGGATAGGGAACAATTAGACTGCACTATATAGGGGATAGGGAACGATTAGACTGCACTATATAGGGGATAGGGAACGATCAGACAGTACACTATATAGGGGATAGGGAACGATTCAGACAGTGCACTATATAGGGGGTAGGGAACGATTCAGACAGTGCACTATATAGGGGATAGGGAACGATCAGACAGTACACTATATAGAGGATAGGGAACGATCAGACAGTGCACTATATAGGGGATAGGGAACGATTCAGACAGTGCACTATATAGGGGATAGGGGACGATCAGACAGTACACTATATAGAGTATAGGGAACGATCAGACAGTGCACTATATAGGGGATAGGGAACGATTCAGACAGTGCACTATATAGGGGATAGGGAACGATTCAGACAGTGCACTATATAGGGGATAGGGAACGATTCAGACAGTGCACTATATAGGGGATAGGGAACGATCAGACAGAGCACTATATAGGTGATAGGGAACGATCAGACAGTGCACTATTTAGGGGATAGAGAACGATCAGACAGTGCACTATATAGGGGATAGGGAACGATCAGACAGTGCACTATATAGGGGATAGAGAACGATCAGACGGTGTAAATATGCTTTCCATTGGAGCGAGTGAAGTCTGGTTTCACGTTAGTGTCACAGGAACTGCTGCAGTTCCGGTCCAGAGACACGAAAGCACAGAGCGGATCATGTGATCGAGTCGGTCCAGAGACACGAAAGCACAAAGCGGATCATGTGATCAAGTCGGTCCAGAGTCACGACAGCCGAGCTCAACGGCTGTGGCCGAGCTGTGATATAAACTAAACCCTATTGGCTATTTTTAAAAAGGGGAGGAACTTCTCTATGTCCCGCCCTGTCTTCCTGTTTCAGTGGAAATTACATCAACACATTGAATAATGCTGCACGTTTCAAGGCACTTATGGATCACAATAAGGCCTAATCCCAATTCTATTTTATACCCCTTCACCTACCCCTACTTGCCCCTTGAAACAGAGTGGCAAGATGTAGGGGTGAAAATATTCCCCTAAGAAATGGGACACCACTACTACACCATTACACGTCACATACGTCATCATACCCCGTTTCTTTTATTAGTGTACTGTAACATTTAACCAGTATGAACAGCAGTGAAGTGCGTAGGCTATATCTAACAGAAATCAGGCACGAGCACGTTTAACAAATTACTCACTCCCAACATAGTTTTGGGCTGTATGTGCTCGTTTTCAGTTTAAAAACGTATGAGCCTTCGAGTTACCTAAGACGATACAGAATGATACAGAACATACAAGACTGAAGCCGCTTTTCCATCGGGCCAAACTGTTCTCTCTGTTTCTGTTCTCTTTGTTTTCTTTTGTAACCGTTCTATTCCGAGCCGGCCGGTATGGATATGGTTTCGTTTTCGACAGTGGAGCTCTTTGCAATGTAATACAGACAAGTCAGTTGTTGCCTTGGAGACGCAAGAGTTTACAGACGATACGTGATATAAATATCGACTGCGTTATGAAGGATGACCAGATATTTTTTTAACTGTATTATTAATGTATTAATTATTAGTTCACATCACTCAAATAGTGCGTTTAGCAAGCTACAGAGAAACTGGCAGCCAGGCAACACACAAGTGATCGACCCCGAGTAGTCGTGTATGCAGGAAAATTCATCATACCCCTTCGTTCGTAGTGTGGTCCCGAAAAATCTTCGTTTGAAGGGCTATCTGGCCCTTCCCCTTACCCCTACCACTTCAGCCAAAAGAGAATCGAGACACCCCTACCCCTTCGCGTGAATGCGCAAAATGAAGGGGTAGGGGAAAGGGAAGGGCTAAGGGTAGAAATGGGATTGGGCCTAAGATCTTTAACATGCATTTTACTAAATAAATAGGGTACATTTAATTTTAACAGTGAATGAGCTCATTTTGTCTTTGACATTGATAAAAGAATCTGAAGTCAACTAACAAACATCTTGTCACCATTTCAGGGTTATCAGCTTATCTCACCAGGGGAAGATCAGATGATCTAATCGGCCATATTCTGGATCTATCTGCATAGCCATTAAAAGTCTGAGACAAAGGGTGGATTCATAAGTGCGGCAGTGGGAAAAAAGAGAGAGTGGCAGAGCAGAGGAATGAGAGATAGAGAGAGACGTATAATGTTACTTCCAGCTGTCCTCCGTCATCCATGCTTTCGCTCGGACGTATGGCCACTGGTTAATGCCAAACATCCTGTGTATGTCAGACCCGTGAGGTTCTGCACAGGACTCAAATAAGGTCGACGACCTCTTGCACAAGGGGCCGGTCCATCATCTGATGGCAACTTTCAGATAGAATGAGCTCAGCTGAGGAAACACAGATGTAGCTGATGCTGTAATAGACAAGAATATTTACATAAATTCTGTATCTGGTGACAGGAACTATGTGGCAACTCAAGACAAACTCAAGGACATGTTAAAAGTCTCTCCTGCAAATTATAATTTGTGTTAAAGGCAAAATTTTAAATATCCAAAAACAACTAGAACAATGCTATATATTTTGTTGACTTATGTACTTGCATTATCTCAAATGTTTCCAAGAGTGTTTAAATCCAGAGAAAGAAGCAATTTTAACCAGGACTCGGACTGTGTCCGTGCATCGCCTATCAATGACATCATACCCGCGTTACCCTCGATTTCCGAACCATGGAAACACCAAAGACGCTTTAATATATGATGTGTTTTATTAGACAGGTGAGCAACTGTTTGGATCATTCATCAACAGAAAACTAATGATTGTTCTACAGCTCAACACAGTTAGTCTTATTGTTTAAATCTGGTGTTCTTGATTTACTGCGAGTACCATGTTTTACCATGCCTAATATGATCTCGCTCACTGCAGTGTGAACAAGTGTCTCATAGTAGCGCCGAGCGAACGCACAGAGTAGCATTATAACATAACTTTACCACACTCAAATGTGTGTAATATGATAAACAGCGCTCATTACCCCACATACACATGAGCGGAAGAAGCGTCTGCGGCAGAATAAAAGCTCATCAAGACACGCCTTTGTTTTGAATAAGCGACATCTAGCTGTGAAAAATTACATATTGTGGCTTTAAATGAAATTTTGCATGGAGCACAGAGATACATTTTGAAGAATGTTCACGTTGCTCTTTTCCACTTTTCAATACAATTAAAGGATAATGACCAAGAGCTGTCAAAAACACCATAAAAGCACCATAACAAATTCTTTATCCGATAAGACAACATGTGAGGCTGTGATTGGATAACTGGACTAACCAGCGGGCCAATCGCAGCGCAGCATCTCAAATGTTGGTTTGGTGGCTCTGAGTCAAAGTCTGTCATCAGAATGATTTGGTTTCATTCCCTCCAGAAGCGTCTCACGATTGTGTTCCCAAACACCAGCATCCCAACGCAAGAGAACATGACAGCGTTTCGTCTGCCGATCTGAGACGGCAACTCATTTATGATGGAGGAAAAAAGAGCCACAGTTTTTTTACCGATTGCAGCAACTTTTATTTTTATTACTGATATTTTGTGCCAATTTTCTAGGAAGTGACGATTTTGTTCTCTTGAACACCTGAGATGGGAACGCTGCTTTATCACTAATGTTTTATGCAATATTCCAATTTTGCGCACAAGTTAAATTCAAAACTTTGGATGGAAACATAGCTACTGTTCCCATGTGTCTTATAACGCACCAAATTTGAATATGCAAAAGCACAAATGAAATTTGAACATGAGCGGAGTGCAAAATATCCAGTAAACAATGCAAAGCTATCGTATGGCTTCAAAAGACTTATGGAGAACTTTTTTGTCCTTTTTTGAGCTTTACAGCCCCTAGTCACCATCCATTTTCTTTGTATGGAACACAGCAGCAAAATTACTCCTTTCCACAGAAATCATAAAGGATTTGGAGTGACATGAAGGTGAGTAAATGATGAAAGAATTTTCATTTCCTGGTGAACTGTCCCTTTAAGGTTCTTTATTATGTTTTCAAGGAATCCTAAGCGTGTTCTGTTTATTTAATATGTATTTATGTTGTATTTATTAGTATTTCAAAGAGCACAACCTACTCTGTCCTACTAGGAAGAAGATATTAATAGATGAACTTGGCAAAAGAACGCATGGCAAGGTGCAAGTCCACAATGTTATGAGGGAAAACAAGATGCGGGAGCGCATTAGCAAAACTGCAGGTACGGCAGCTGAACCTCTTTGCGTCCATTTGGAGAACACAAGAATGTTTTCAAGTGTCCTTGCATTCGCACACAGGCTACATTTGGCAAGCTTTGAAGCCCCAGACTATAATGTATCTTAAAAGCAGCCCATGGCCTTTGAGGAGCACAGTTTCAATCAGAGACCCTGAAAGACGGCTGACAAACATACATTACTTCTTTTTCATTTTCTTTCTGTACATGGCTTCGGTACATTTGGCCAATAGTTGTTCTTCTTTTCTTTTGTGGTTTTTGTTTTTCAGTCAAATGAAAAGCTTCAGGATAACTTTAGAAATATCTCTTTTCACCATCAAACTGCTCCAAAGTTAAAACATTTTAACGTTTTGTTTTAGCACTTTTTCACGTCAACGGCATGTTAGACCAAAGCATCTCACTTGCTTCAGCCACCAACAGAATAGAGGGAGAATGGGGTAAGTTGAGCCATTTTTTTACTTATGTGGTCTTCAAGAAAAGAGAAAATAAGGCAGAAGTACAATAAAAGTATCTAACGTCATTTCAGGATGTTTGCTATCATTTTAAATTATCAGAATACATCTATGACAAAGGGTTCTAAAAATATGGCTTCTTATAAAAAAAGTGTTCCTGTGGCTCAATTTACCCCAGGTTATGGGTAAGTTGATCCGAGTGAGTGGGTAAGATGGGCCATCTGGGTGTAAACGGACCATCTAATTGAATCTGAATCAAACCCATGTGAGATTGTAAAGATAATTTACCTCTTTTAAAAAGACCTTCAATAATCACGTTTTCTTTTACAAATAGTTATATTTATTTTCTTAAAGCTAACTTAAACAACATAAAACCAACCAAATTAAGTTTGTATGTAATTGTTTGCATTTCTGAAACAATATGTTGAACACCAAAGTTGTAATCTTCCCAAAAACAGCCTAATCAGAGTTTGTTGGGTAAAATAAAATAAAAGTAAATTAGAATGAATGAATGAATGAATGAATGTCACTGAAACTAATAAACATTTTAGTCAAAAGGTTCTTGGCATGGTAGTTCCTCTGCAATGTTGAACATGTTAGGCTATTAGGGACTACAGGTGGAAAGATAAGCATTATTATTAAGAATCTTCTGGTTCTTATCAGAGAAGGGTTTGGTGTACTTGTGCATTGTTCCTATCAAATAAAATCAAACTATTTTTTTAAAAAGAAAATGATAAACTAAACCAGTTGTGTAACATTACATTGAAATTATACCAGTTTATCCTTCAGAGATTTAACTTAACTACAGTGCCTTATGGTGGGGTAAGTTAAAATGCTGGCTTAATTTACCCCTCAGCATCTGGCTCACTTTGCCCCATAGCTGCCATTTTGGACAAAACTAGCTATCTTACCAATTCAGGCTAGTATTTAGCTAAATGATTTACATGGTTTTGTACATTGCTAAATCACCAATATGGATAATAAATATTTAAGATCTGGACAAATTTGCTTTGCTGTAACAGCCATTACATCTGTTATGATAAAATTTTTACTTTGACATACCAAAAACAGTTTTTATAGTAAATGGGTGCCTTCCACTCCTCCCATGTGTTTCTCCTTTTCACAGTCTGGCAGAAATGATGAGTGGTTCCAAAATATATGGTCACATGACAATAAAAGTGTACAATTGCCAAGATAAAGGGGGTGGGTCAACTTACCCACTGGCTCATATTACCCCACTCTCCCCTACAGCTTCTCATACCTCAAAGCACTCAACACTTAAGAATAAAACTAGTCAAAAACTTGACTTTTTATCCTCTTTAATCAGTTTTCTCTTATACCCTTTAGATTGTGAGAGCTGTCATCTAATATGACACTCGTATCGTTAAAAACCCCACAGGTCTGGCTTGCCGAGAGTGAAACGGATGTGAAGTTGTTAAATAAAACACATGATTGCAGTTCAGTTTGCCTCTCAGGATGGCTGTCAGCCTGTGGAACAGACAGGAAGGAAAAGCCTTCATAAACTCAGATGAAAGAGATACTGATGTACAGGTGCACAGCGAGGAAATGTTTTATTGGCTGATTTGGGCATTTCATGTTTAAACAAAGCATGATGGTATTGACACTGAACCAGCTACCAAAAACTATAGCTGATTAACATAAATATTTATTTTATATTAATATTTATTGGTATTATAGTAAATGTTTCACCAGCACCAAAAAAAAAACTAACTGAATGTTAACTGCAAACACATAAAAAGGGAAATGTTTAATTTTACTCCTTTTAGTTTCTGTAACATAATGTAATATGCAATTTAAAAGGCACTATTTTCATGGTTAAAACTAAATACATTTAGTTCCTTCGGATAAGACGTTAAACCGAGGTCCTGACTGTCTGTGGTCATTAAAAATCCCATGGCGCTTCTCGTAAAGAGTAGGGGTGTAATCCTGGTGTCCTGGCCAAATTCCTTCCATTGGTCTTTATCAATCATGGCCTCCTAATGATCCCCATCAACTGAATTGGCTCTATCACTCTCTCTCCTCTCCACCTATAGCCGGCATGTAGTGAACGCACTGGCGCCGTTGTACTGTGACTGCCGTCGCATCATCCAAGTGGATGCTGCACACTGGTGGTGGTTCAGAGAGCTGATATTATGGATGGAGAGTGAGGTTTAGGGGGTGAGCGTAACGGAGGTCAGCTAGCATCTAACACTAGAGGCTACAGTCTTTAACGTCCATGTTAGGGTGCTTGACTCCCACGTCAGTTGAAGCTGCTCGGAGCGGTGCAAGACCAGTTACAGTGGTGCCGTGACCCAGATGAGAGTGAAGTTTAGGGGTTAGTGCAGTGGTCGGGAACCTATGGCCCAGGTCTCTTACCCTTTACCAACAAATTATCGATAAAAAAAATTAGACACATCTAGATCCACTCTCTGCAGAAAAGGCAGCCAATTACAATACCTTTGTTGTATAGCCTACCGAAGTTAATGAAAAGTTTATGATAATAATAATAATATTCAAGTTGTACCGGCCAAAGTGCGTGTTCAGTGCTGTTCGCAAGTGTCATGAGTCGCGACAGCAATCAATAACCACTTACGTTTCTGTGGTAACCTACAGCTCCTGCACTGGGATTCAAGCAGCTGCGCAGCTTGTTTGAGGTAATGACGAAAACCATTTTTAGAACAGCAGCGAAAATGTAAAAGTAGGCTATATAAACTTTAATATATCCTTTGATTGAAACAGGTGCCTTCTGTGCAAAGAGACATTTCAAAACATTTCACCCGCTGGTAGGCTACTTTCAGTTTTGCCGCAGAGACCCTTTATGTCCTTTAAATGTGTCGTATTTATGATAATCCGCACAGATTTCAGTTGACGATACTGTTTAAAGTTGTTAATAACGAAACATGAATGAATGAGAAAGAAAAGAGCGGGATGTGCTTTATATTGAAAAGAAATATTAAAAGCGCGATAAGTTGCAAAAGAGAACTGAATTCTACTGACAGGATGCTGTGCGCGCGCTCCGAAGCGCAACACGGACAAGCATAGTAGCCTTCGTCTTCGGTTGCGCGCCTAAACGGTCAAATAAACACAGATCAAAATGCCAAGTCGAGCATTTACATAAACACAGTAGATGTAAGCACTGTGTGCGTTCAAAATAATAAAAAAAACACAGTTTTAATAGTAATATTATATTATATTTTACTGTGGCTCTTTTGGAAAAATGCATTAACCAAAAAAAAAAAAAAATTCTAGGTTCTAATCCCGTTTGGAGCAGTTAGAGTAGGACCAGTTACATTGGTGCCATGACCCGGATGGGAGTGAGGTTTAGGGGGGTGAGTGTAACGGAGACCAGTTAGAGGCTGACCTCCGGAGACCTCGTTATTAGCGCACCCACCTCCCATGCCAGTTGATGTTGGTTCGAATGGAGCGATGCAAGTAGGACTAGTTACAGTGGCGCTATGACCCGGGTGAGAGTGAGAAGTTTAGGGGGGTGAATGTAACAGAGGCCGGCTAGCAACTAACACTAGAGGCTGCAGACTTTTACCTTCTTTGTTAGGGTGCTTGCCTCCCACGTCGGTCCATGCTGGTTCGAATCCCGCTCTGAGTGTGTAAGTAGGACTAATTACATTGGTGTTGTGACCCAGATGAGAGTGAAATTTAGGGGGTGAGTGTAACGGAGGCCAGCTAGAGGCTGTGGTCTGTAACGTCCTTATTAGCATGCCCACCTCCCATGCCAGTTTATGCTGGTTCAAATCCCATTTAGAGCATTGCAAGTAGGACCAGTTACATTGGTACTGTGACCCAGATGAGAGTGAAATTAAGGGGGTGAGTGTAACGGAGGCCAGCTGTGGTCTTTAACGGCCTTATCACTCCCACCTCCCATGCCAGTTTATGCTGGTTCAAATCCCATTTAGAGCATTGCAAGTAGGACCAGTTACATTGGTACTGTGACCCAGATGAGAGTGAAATTAAGGGGGTGAGTGTAACGGAGGCCAGCTGTGGTCTTTAACGGCCTTATCACTCCCACCTCCCATGCCAGTTGACACTGGTTCGAATCCCGTTTAGAGCGGTGCAGTTACATTGGTGCCGTGACCCAGATTGGAGTGAGAAGCCTGCCTCCCATGCAGGTTGACACAGGTTCGAATCCCACTAGGAGTGGTGCAAGTAAGACCCTTACCTGGATAGGAGTGAAGTTTAGGGGTTGAGTGTAAGGGAGACCAGCTGGAGACTGCAGTCTTTAACGCTCTTGTTAGCAAGCCCACCTCCCATTCCGGTTGACACTGGTTTGAATCCCATTTGGAGCGGTACAAGTAAGACTACTTACATTGGTGCCGTGACCCAGATGGGAGTGAGCTTTAGGGGGGTGAGTGTAACGGAGGCCAGTTAGAGCTGTGGTCTTTAATGTCCTTGTTAGTATGCCCACCTCTCATGCTGGTTGATGGTTTGAATACTGCTTGGAGTGGTGCGAGTAGAACCAGTTGCACTGGCACTAAATACAGTATCCATAAAAATGTCTCAGCCAATGAAATGGCTTTAGGGTCCAAAGGGGCATATGACTTTGCAGGGCCATCCTTAGAGCAGTGCAACCGGCCCCGCGGCGAACGGACCGGGCAGGGCCTGCTTCCGCTACCTCGCACTGCTTTGCCCAAGATAGGATCTTGAGCACTCAGCAATGTACGTTTAAATTTAGCTTGCAACATCATGTCATGTCTTTACTGTGCTTATTGGTCAAAAAAAGGTCTAAAACAAACATGCTAAAAACAGTGTCCAGTAAGATGCAGTTTTGGCTCTTGCTCTGTATCGATGTGCGCATACATACACGTAAGCGTGAGTTAACAGAGCAGAGATATTAACGTGGGAGCTGTGGAGGTTGCTGATACAGTAAGCAGAGGGGCAGGGACAGGAACCCCTCATTAGGACTGAATTAAACAGAGCTTTGATGGGGAGACCTACATCAGTTCAGTCTGGCAACACATGAAAGAGCAGCCGTGAGAGACAGGGATCTGAACTCGTTGTCACTCTCTCCAGCGCACACTTGCGCTCATTTCAACCCTGACACACACACACACACACGCACTGAAAACCACATTATTGCCACATACAAACATAAGCTGTATTTAATAAGCTGTGCACAATATATGCAAATTTTCTGTATGCAGAGAATCCCCAGATGACCTAATACAGTTGCCAAACATTTCTGTGCAGAATTACCCCACAATTCAATGCACTCGATTTAACCTTCCATTTCCAGTGTGACGGAAGAACAGGAAGTCATAATGGTCATGATTGTAATATATAGTATTTCCTTCTGAACATGCCACACCAGGAGTATGAGAGTCATGAACGTGATTTGCACAAAGAACTTCAAAGTAGATTAATGGACAGATGACGGAACTAAGTAAATAGATTTTATGTCAGCCTTCCACCCACACAAGAAAAGAGAAGAAATATGCAAGCATGGACACAAATGCTTGGCTAATTTATTTACAAGCGCACTGTCCCATTGTACGTACTTTGCACGCAGCTCCAACATCAAACCAAATTATTATTATGGTACTTAACTATAAACATATTCCCACATTTAGTCACTTGACGAGTAGGCCAATAGCCTTTGGCTTGTTACAGTCATGAGCCATGATTTGTTAGATGGCTGCAGGTGATATTAGGGGGCGGGGCATTTTCATTCTCCAGAGCATTTGATTGGAGGAAAATCCATGTAGTGCCAGAGGAGTTTTTGTGGAAGAAAGGACTGTAAATCTGCTAAATCTGCTAAAAACACGTTGTCATTTAGGAGTATGCACTACATTTTTTTTTTATTACATTGATTCATTTAGCAGATACTTTTATCCAAAGCAATTTAAAAATGAAGTAATTTGTTAGAACAAACAATGTTTGTAGTATACAATGCAAGAATAGATTAGGAAACAAGAAATACAGAAAAGAAGATCATTTTTGTTGCATATAGATTCTAACAGACATGAACAGAAAGTGACAGCTCAAATGTGGATTTCATGTGGTCTTTAGCTCACTTGCTCAGCGATGTTTTTTCAAATTGTTCCTCTGCCATAGGAATAATTCACTGAAATTAGAAACACAGTTCATGCTAATGTCTAGTGTTGTAGCCAAGACCAAAGCAGGGCGAGACCAAGTCAAGACCAGACCAGCACTCCTTAAATTTATAAAGATCCACATTACCACCTGAGAAATTACTTATTTTTAATCAATAAATATAAGTAGAATAAGACCCTATATAGAGCCGTTACCAATCAAATGAAATCATTAACAACAAAATTCCTCTTTGCACTGCAGATGTGGGACAGAAGATGCATCTGGATTGTTAAATTACAAATGCATAATTATTCAATGCTTGTATAAAAGCAATATCATGTTTGCAGTCATGCTCAAATTTGTGAAAACAGCTCTCTTGCTCTTGTGAGATTGCTTAATTATATCACGTTATAATATAAAAAAAATGTCATACAAGTACTTTTTTGCAACAATATCTTGCATTTGTATTAATTTTGGAGACATTTTTGACACAATCCCTCATTCATTTCTGAACCGGCACAATAAATAAATCAAATTAGAAATAAGTTATTGATTGCATCTGAAGCAGTATGTTTTACATCCAGTCACATTAATGATGTTAATAAATAAATCAGACAATGCACCGGTAATTTAGTGATGTCCCAGCAGTTTAACCGGTCTTGAAACAAAATCCAGAGTCCTCTAAGTCTGAGACCGAGACAAGACCAAGACCTTCAAAAAATTGTCTTAAGACCGGTCCCAAGTACTACAACACTACTAATGTCTGCTATTGCGCCTGGCAATGTGGAGTACTGAATGCATGCTTGCTTTGCATTGCACTGCGAGTTTCACATTTCAGTGATGCACAAATAAAGCTTGTACAGCAAGAAACGTCTATGTTCTTGTACTTGTGCAGGGGACCACAGTATATGCAGATGCTTGTATTTTGTCATTTTAAAGTCGGCATGGAACAGAAGTTGCGCTCATCTTTTCTTCCCTATTAATTGTGCTGTATATCTGAGGGAAACTGCTTCACAAACAAGAACAAATGTAGGGTGGGGCTTGATTGAGTCTGTGGGGAATTGATTGGATGGTTGTGGTTTGCTATTGGTGGATCTCATGTGAGTGACAGGTGGCCCCGCCCTCGTCATCAGAGAAGCGATGTCACTGCAAGAGGGAGGGGAAGTTATTCTGATTCAAGATTACGAGGCACATTCATTAAAAGATAAAATAATGATGAGCACGGATAAATTATTTATAATACTGCAATATTCCATAAAACACAAAAAGCTGTCGATTTTGATTTCAAACACGTTCACACCAGTTAGATTTTTTTTAAACCAACTGTTAAAAATGTTCAGATCCAGTTGCAAACTTGCATAGATTCACCATATGTGATACTCTAGCAATGGATGTTTCACTTTCATGTTTTTTATTAAGGCAGAATCCAAATCCAGAAAGCAAAAAAGAGCAGCGTCTGGAGAAAATGTGAGACTTGAGAAAAAAATATCATTTTAAGCAGATTTCAAATCAGGTTTGGATTTTGTTTTAGGACAAACCACAAAAAAACTGCAACAGATTTGAGTCGGACAGGCAAGGGGAAAAAAATCATTGTATTTTTGCTGGCTCTCTGAACAAGCTTGTATTGACATTAAGGCGATGTTTGAATATAGCCTAGTATATTCTTGTTAGGGGTAAAACCCAGCGGTTCACACTGCAGTGGGTGCGTGGTATCCACTTTAACACACTACTGTCACTTCACACCATCGCATTATTTATTCTCTATGAGCACGTCTCTGGAAATGACGCAGGTGTGTATTCTTGCCAGTGTGTGTGTAAAAGAGACAAACCAGACATTCATAATTTAAGAGCAATGTCTGTTGAGTGAGTGACTACCTGAGGGGAAATGAAACATTGGATTTGTTGAATAAAATATAAGTTGCAGGAACCCTCGCGTGGGTTGTGTGTGTGCGCAGGTAATGATGTCAGTAGGGACCGAATATGTAACGATCATGCAAATGTACATGGTTATTTAAACACACACATAAAATACAAGCCCGAATACTTGTAGTTACATTTTCTAATGCAGACAATTTGATTTCAAACCCACATTTGCTGAGTGCGGTTTAATGTAAATGCTTTTGTGTAGTTGTATGATCAACAACGGTTGGAGGGAGTGCCAAAAACGCAAGGATGATCGATTACGCGTGCAGAATACGAGAGCGTGCTGGTTTGACGTTTTGAATACAATAAAAGGTATTAGATTTTCAGCAGTAAATGTAGCAGTGTGAACAGATATTGGAAACTGTCCCTACAGGCTAGTTTTCACATGCCTGCAACTTAAGCTGGAGCTGACTTGTATTGTTCAGGCAAACGATCCACCTTGGGCAGAGAGGTGTGAGTGTACGCACCTGCCAGATTGCATCAAGACACTCACACACATGCACAAATGTATGTATACGCATAATAAGAACGCCACACACACACACACGGGGAAGGGTGTCCTAATGAGGCCCTGGGAGGCTCTGCTGGTCTGTCAGTCAGGCGGCTTCATGCTGACACATGGCTGACAACAGCATTGAGCTACTTCTGTCTCTTCCGCTCGGTTTAATTCAGCAAAACTACTGACAGGATTATAGAGACACTCAAATTAATTCAATTAATAATGTGCTCTGTCAGTCTCTCCCTCCCGAGGAGGACAATAATAAACTCTGATTTGCGAAGGAAGAATGTATGAGAGACGTGGAAACGTGCCTGAGAGGAACAAACACTGAGGGTGAATATTTACAGCGGTGGTTTTCACCCGGCGCTGATGCGGTCGATGCAAAACGAAGACAAATGCTACTACGATAATGTATATAATTGGGCATAGCAAGGGAGGAAAAAAAAAATGTTCATCATATCTTTTGTTGTTGTTGACGTGAAAGGCTTGAAAATATAGCTAATATAGGCTATATCTTGTTCCATACTTTCAAATAAGAGTGTGCAAGATCTTAAATATCTTTTAAAACTCTAGTTTAAAACGTATGTGCCAAGATCTTATAATAAAATGTAATAATCTAAAATGTTTACTCTTTGTAGTACGTTTTAAACTACATTGGTTTTGATTCATTTATATACAATTTCAACAAGATAATGAATCTAAAGATTTCATATTTTCCTTACACTTTGCATATGTTTGTGTACACATCTAATCATTATTTAATTTTTTATATATAATTATCAAGGTAGTATTATTATTTATTTATTTTACTAATATAAAGAATTATTGTATTTTTCTGACATGAACCGATTTTCTCCCTCACTGTAAAAAAAGTTGCCGCCTTAAATTTTTAAGTACAATCAACTTGGATGTTTAAGTCATTTCAACTTAAATTACATTAAAAAATAGTTGTATAACTAAAAAGTGTAAAATTGCTTAACTTATTTTGAGTGTCATAACTTTATGCCTCATGAATTTTAATTCAGAAAGTAAAAACATATTGTGTATTAAAGTCATTATACAGTACACTGTAAAAATTATATGATCTTATGTTCTTACATTTAACAATTTAATTTAAGCTATACGAGATTCAACTTCATTTTTTTAAGTTAGTTTAATATAATTTAAAGGGGGCATATCATGAAAATCTGTAGTGCTATAATCGGGTCCCCGGTGCATCTACCAACTCAGAAAACGTGAAAAAGGACAACCCAGTATCTTTGGTTTGGTAAGCCTTTCTCTGCAAGCACGTGAAAAAACGAGCCGCTCAGATTTATCTCCCCTTCTGAGGTAGGAAGGGGATCTATTATATTATTACCGCCCCTTAATCTGCATGCTTCCACCCACGGCGCTGATGGACTGTCCCCTATTAGCATAGTTTCCGCCCTCAGTCAATTGTACACTGTCCGCCATTTTGCGCTCGAGCAGCTGTAGCGACAGCAAAGTCTTGTAAGCAATGCATTGCCTGAACGAGGGACAATTCAAGGCAGGTTTTGCTCATTCATGTTTAGCTGTTTGTGATCCAGCTTACAGTCTCCGGAGCGATACTGGTCACGGCAGTAATGAAAGGAAGAGCGTGCACGTTATTACAGTTCATCTGAGTTGTTTAACGGATATAAAGTTTCCCAGTTTATTAAACACCCCCTGAAAAGGCATACAGTCTGTATATATTTGAAAAAAAGAGTGTTTTGTGTAATATGCTGTGTATGTTGATGATAATGCAAGGGAGAGAGAGTGTTTATGGATAGGACTTTAATGCTTTAATGTTTTATTCAGCTCTTACAGTGATTTTCTGGAGTGAAAACAGACACTTCATCTTTTGTGTGATGAACAATAAACTTCATAAAACTCATCAGTAAAGTTTTGGCCATCATTCAGACGGGGCCCGCTATAACATGCTTGAACTAATAGTGGATAAAATCATGATGGCAACATAAGTTAAAACCGTAATTAAACTAAACTATACCTGTCCTATCTCCATGCAGCAGATATTCTCTGGCTCTGTAGGCATTATTGTCTGACCCCGTTTCGAACTGAACACTGTTAGTTTCTGACATGTTCTGTTGTTGCTGTTGTTGCAAGAGCTGTTGAAGCTCCGCCCTCTTCTCGAAAGAACAGGCAGGGAGCACCAGCTCATTTGCATTTAAAGGGACATACACGAAAACGGTTTGTTTTTGCTCACCCCCCAAAAAAGTGGCATTTTTTAGCGTGCTATAAAACATGATCTGTGGGGTATTTGGAGCTAAAACTTCACATACACACTCTGGGGACATCTGAGACTTATTTTACATCTTGTTACATCTTTAAAAGGGACCTATTATGCAAAATTCACTTTTATATTGTTTTTGTATGTATATGTGTATCTATATGTGTCTATACACCGATAAGGCATAACATTATGACCACTGACAGGTGAAGTGAATAATACTGATTATCTCTTCATCACGGCACCTGTTAGTAAAAAAAGCAAAAATGGTTCAGGAATGGTTTGAGGAGCACGAGTTTGAGGTGTTGACTTGGCCTCCAATTTCCCCAGATCTCAATCCAATCGAGCATCTGTGGGATGTGCTGAACAAACAAGTCTGATCCATGGGGGCCCCACCTCGCAACTTACAGGACTTAAAGGATCTGCTGCTAACATCTTGGTGCCAGATACCACAGCACACCTAGACAGGGGTCTAGTGGAGTCCATGCCTCGACGGGTCAGGGCTGTTTTGGCAGCAAAAGAGGGACCAACACAATATGGTCATAATGTTATGCCTGATCGGTGTATATGTGTGTGTATATATACATATGTATATTTGTATGTGTGCATGTTTGTACGTCCCCTTTTACCATTTTATGTTTATCTAGTGTAACCTTTTGTTGTGTTAGCAAATACTATGTATTTGGACATACTACTCTTTTGGCGAACTGTTTTTCACATACTATATAGTAGGGAATTATTCGACTTCAGATGCAGCGAGTGTCTCAAAATGAGCCGTTCAGGAATGTGCTTTAATATGACATCACATTGCTTAGGCCCCACCCCCTATTAGTATAATACACAGATCTAATATACACATGCAATTTCTTTACGTTCACAGACATAACCGATTGTGTTTAAGTGAACTGTGTGTGTTTTTGACATAACCTTTTGTGTATTTGACCGTTTAAGCGCAATAAGACGTGAAAGAGAACTTAGTTTAATACTCACGGGACACTCTGTCTGACATCAGCTTTCTGTGCGCGTGGTTCAGGTGTGTGTGTGCGCTCTGAAAACCATATATCAGAAGTTTAGACTGATATGGCTTTAAAACGCATGCAGATCATAAACTCTCATGATGATGAAGAACTGCAATGTCACGTGAGCGCGATAGAGATGATCATCAACACCAAACAGATGTTTTCGTTTATCAGTGTATCTGAGGCACGAGCTGTACAGGCTCCGCCCTCTTCGGGAAAGGGAGCGGCGAGCAGCAGCTCATTTGCATTTAAAGATACATACACAAAAACAGCATGGGCCCTATTTTAACAGTCTGAGCGCATGGCGCAGGTGCACTTAGGGCGTGTTTGAATCCACTTTTGCTAGTTTAACGACGGGATAAACAGTCGGTGTTCCAGGCGGGTTGTCCCTAGTCTCTTAATGAGTCATGGGTGTGTTTTGGGTGTAACATGCAATAAACCAATCAGAGTCTAATCTCCCATTCCCTTTAAAAGCCAGTTGCGCTCGCACCATGGAGGATTCGCTATTTACATGATGTGAGCAGAAAGACTGAACGCTTCTCCAGAGGGGAAACAGATCTGCTCATCCAATGAAGCCTGCTTGCTCATCATTACTGCAAATAGGTAGGCTAATTCTGATACATGCAATGACTATCCATTATGACATGTAGGCATTTTCATATTTATGTACACAATAATAATCTTTTACATTTTAATCCTTTAATTTTTCATATTTGGCATGTGTGTGTGCTGCTGCGCATCCCTGTGTGTGTAATAATCAGAGTGTACGCACGTTGTGCACCCGCCTATAGGCGCATATTACGAACACGCCCTTTAAATAACACAAAAAAGGTTTGTGTTGGTCAGTGGTGCAGTCGTTTTCAGTTCCTCACAATAGCAACGCTCCAACAATGCTCCTGAACACACCTGGTGTTCAGACCAGACGCCCATGGGTGAACAGATGCGCCAGTGCATTTAAACAACGTGAAGCTGGACGTGAAAATGAGAACTGCGTCGGGCTGAAACTAGCAAAAAACACTTGCGTCACATTGCGCCGGGTGTTTGATAGGGCCCGATGTATTTCCCTCCACTCAAAAATGGTCATTTACAACATAATCTGTTGGGTATTTTGACCTGAAACTTCACAGAATTACTATTTGGAAGTTAAAATAGTTAAAAATTATTTTCAAAAGTATGGTAAAATTTGTAAATGTTTTTAAAAGAAGTCTCTTCTGCTCACCGAGGCTGCATTTATTTGATCAAAAATACAGTAAAAACAGTAATGTTGTGAAATATTATTACAATTTAAAATAAGCGTTTTCTATTTTAATATATTTTAAACTGCTTTATTCCTGTAATGGCATATTATTATTATCAATGTTGAAAACCGTTAATATTCATCAATATTTGATCATTTTCTTTCAGGATTCTTTGATGAATGGAAAGTTCTAAAGAACAGAATTGATTTGAAATAGAATTAAAAATGTCTTTTGATCAAGTTAATGCGTGTATTAATTTCTTTCAAAAGAGAGAAATCTTTCTGACCCCACACTTTTGAACAGTAGCTTATATGCGAATTGCGTTTTTAAAATACATATTTAGTTTAATAATTAATAGATCTGGACCCAAAAAAGCATCATGCCATTGAGCTGGGTACTTGAAAAGACTTTAATTTTGCTACTAGCGGAAAAACAAAACCGCCTCATGTGGAATCAAACAACATGAATCATTCAGAGGCCTCCTTTTATTCTCTCAGTCTAATCAGTGAACCTGGTGGGCCAAAGCCACGTCTCTTCGCAGCAGCTGAGTTAAGCAGTCCCGTGATGAGCTGTGGACACACAGAATACTCTGGATTTGCTAAAGAAGCACTACAGTCCAAAAACGAATGACCCGTACGGAGTAATCACCTCAACAAACACCTCATCAGCAGAGAGAGAGACATTAACCTGAAGCAGAGATTCGCATGGTGAAGCGACATAAACACTGGAAGGTGCAAATACAACAAGAACACAATAAAAACACACAACCACTGACACGTGTGTGTGTGTGCTTGCCCTCAGACGCACCCTCCAGTGCTCATTCGCAGCAGTTCGTCCAAACGAAGTGGCGTCGTTGCATTCTTTGAGAAGGCGGACTCTTATGCCAGCTTATTCTCCATTTTTAGCTTCTTAAAACCACACGGGAGAGTTCCCATCATGATCAGATTTACTGTCATAAAAAGCAGCTCAGAGGAGGAGCCAGTAACTGAGAGTGTGCTTAACTTCACACGCGTATTGTGACATCTCGTCTTTGTTTTTGTATTACTGATCTGAATGTACAGTGAGTCACAGTAGGTGTGCTTGCATAACTTCTTTAATTGTCTGAATTAACTTTTATTATCGCCTCTTTCTATTTTCGTGTGTGTTTTGGCTGCTTATGGCCAGCAGATCCACATGGGAGATTCTACAAAAAGTGTTCTTGTGTTAAAAAAGCACACAATATAAACAAATATGCACATTTGAAATATACAAAAGATATATGGAAAAATAATCTATTGGTCTTTAATCGCTTTATGTGTAATTATATATTTTACATACATTATGTACATTCAAAAAGACTTAAAGTGTCCTTAATTTTGTTACATGTTTAAGGAATGATCTTAAAATATCAACCCTTGTTACTATGGTTGGTAAAAATGATAATTGAAGTGTGGATATTTGTAGAAGAGGCAATTTGTATTTTCATGACCTTTAGCACGAGACTTAAAATGTTAGTCACCTGTAAAACTGTCATCCCTTATAGCAACTATAGTAATTATCAACATTTCATTCTCTTTCTAATAACTTTCTAATGTTATATTACATTTTCAACCATGTTGCCTTTATGAATATAGTTATAGTCCAGCATATTAAAATGTGAGGTGTGAAAACTTGCAACAATGGTGCCATAATGCATATTATTAAAATAAAACTTAATTTTACTGATAGTATATTTACTTTTTAAAATTACTTACAAACTACCTGAAAAAAGTGAGTGTATGTGTGTGAGAGTGTATTTGTGAGGTGTGTGTGTGTGTGTGTGTGTGTGTGTGTGTGTGTGTGTGTGTGTGTGTGTGTGTGAGAGAGACAGAGAGTGATTGCGTGTGTGTATGAGAGAGAGCGTGTGAGTGTATGTGAGAGTGAGTGTGAGTGCATGTGACTGAGTGAGTGTGTGTGTGTGTAAGAGAGTGTGAGTTTGTGTGTGTATGTGTGTGTGTGTGTGCGTGTGCATGTGTGAGTGTGCATGTGCATGTGTGAGTAAGTTTGTGTGTCAAAATGTGGGGGACAAAATGTTCCCACAAAGATGGCAATATCCGAAATCCTTGTCCTTGTGGGGAAATTTTTGGTCACCATGAGGAAAACAGATTATAAATCAGACTAAATTTAAAAGTGCAGAAGGTTTTGTGTGGTTAGTGTGTGTGTGTGTGTGTGTGTGTGTGATCGGTAGGTTTAGGGTAGGGTTAATGTAAGGGGAGAGAATACACAGTTTGTACAATATAAAAACCCATTATGTCAATGGAAAGTTCCAATAAATCTTGGAAACCCAACGTGTGTGTGTGTGTGTGTGTGTGTGAGTGTGTGAGTGTGTGGGTGTGTGAGTGAGTGTGTGAGTGTGTGTGAGTGTGTGTGTGTGTGTTTGAGAGAGAGAGAGTGTCCCTCGGGCTCTCTCTCAGTGGGAGGTTTGGTGATCACTCTGTTCTGAGAGGGGATTTTATCACTGATGAGGGTAAAGCCTTCACTAACAGACCTATTTATCCCTACAACAAGCCTACCTTACTATTCCACATTCTCACATGTACACACTGCCCCACCACAGCAGTAACCAGCAATTATGAGAGCACCATGTCATTAGAGACTTACACAGACTCCTATTATCACACCCTCACAGACAGGGAGAATTAAAGTCAACTATGAATAAGAAACAGCATTTTAAAGAAAAACAAACAAATAAAACCATGAATAGTGCTGCATAAGGACCTGTCTGTGGCTTTATCAATCAAATCAGCATGACTTCACACATCTACTAAACTGTTTAAATATGTCATTATTTAACACTCATATTGGTAGCTGAGAGCATAATCAATTTAGCCCAAATATTTAGAATTCGGCACTTCTGCAAGAGATGTTTAAAATGTTGTGATGATAAGTTGTGTGGGAAATATGTGGGCTCGTTCTGCAGAATTCCGTGATTCCGCGGAAAACTGTTGGAGCTCGGTTCAGTGTTTGGATGGGGGTGAGCGTTGGTGTCTGGCTCCTTCATTGCTGGTTACGCCCTAGTTGTTCTTTGTGATCTGTGGTGATGGGGGCGATCAGTGACACATGAACTGACAGTCTGGGAAAGCTTGACATCATTGATTTTTGCTCAAATATCAATGGACCATGACAAGGGAACAAAAACCTCACTTTTATTATAATATAATCCAAAAAACATTCCTCCCTCAATGTAAGTTTGTAGATGTTTTTTTTTTTTTTACTAAGAAAAGTAATATCACTCCTCTCCTCCACAAGCCGCATGAGTCTGAACTTATAGAGTTTTTGGCAGAGCTCTGACATTTAGCGACCCATTTGGGTCAAGTCACAACTTGTGGTCCGTTCCCAATTCCGTCCCGTTCTCTTTCCCACTTTGCTTTCTGTCAATTCTCTGTAAACTTTCCTGTCCCATAAAGGCAAAAATGGCAAAAATATATCTTTAAAAACAAAACAAGCAGCATGATTTAAGGCGTCACTTACGTCAGTAGCGCAAATGGTGCAAATGTTTACTTATGTTTAAGTCACTTACCTTAAAGTGTAACATTTTGACGATTTTCAACCCGCTTTGTATAGTTACAATGTTGGTATATTATAACTATATAATATAAAGTCAGAATTGTGTGATATAAAGTCAGAATTGTGAGATATAAAGTCAGAATTGTGTGATATAAAGTCAGAATTGTGTAATATAAAGTCAGAATTGTGTGATATAAAGTCAGAATTGTGTGATATAAAGTCAGAATTGAGTGATATAAAGTCGAATTGTGTGATATAAAGTCAGAATTGACTGATATAAAGTCAGAATTTGATATAAAGTCAGAATTGTGTGATATAAGTCAGAATTGTGTGATATAAAGTCAGAATTGTGTGATATAAAGTCAGAATGTGAAGATTGTGTGATATAAAGTCAGAATTGTGTGATATAAAGTCTGAATTGTGTGATATAAAGTCAGAATTGTGTGATATAAAGTCAGAATTGTGTGATATAAAGTCAGAATTGTGTGATATAAAGTCAGAATTGTGTGATATAAAGTCAGGAATTGTGTGATATAAGTCAGAATTGTGTGATATAAAGTCAGAATTGTGTGATATAAAGTCAGAATTGAGTGATATAAAGTCAGAATTGTGAGATATAAAGTCAGAATTGTGTGATATAAAGTCAGAAATTGTGTGATATAAAGTCAGAATTGGTAAGTCAGAACTGTGTGATATAAAGTCAGAATTGTGTGATATAAAGTCAGAATTGTGAGATATAAAGTCAGAATTGTGTGATATAAAGTCAGAATTGAGTGATATAAAGTCAGAATTGAGTGATATAAAGTCAGAATTGTGTGATATAAAGTCAGAACTGTGTGATATAAAGTCAGAATTGTGAGATATAAAGTCAGAATTGTGTGATATAAAGTCAGAATTGTGAGATATAAAGTCAGAATTGAGTGATATAAAGTCAGAATTGAGTGATATAAAGTCAGAACTGTGTGATATAAAGTCAGAATTGTGAGATATAAAGTCAGAATTGTGTGATATAAAGTCAGAATTGTGTGATATAAAGTCAGAATTGAGTGATATAAAGTCAGAATTGAGTGATATAAAGTCAGAATTGTGTGATATAAAGTCAGAATTGTGTGATATAAAGTCAGAATTGAGTGATATAAAGTCAGAATTGAGAGATATAAAGTCAGAATTGACTGATATAAAGTCAGAATTGAGAGATATAAAGTCAGAATTGTGAGATATAAAGTCAGAATTGTGTGATATAAAGTCAGAATTGACTGATATAAAGTCAGAATTGAGAGATATAAAGTCAGAATTGTGTGATATAAAGTCAGAATTGTGTGATATAAAGTCAGAATTGTGTGATATAAAGTCAGAATTGACTGATATAAAGTCAGAATTGAGAGATATAAAGTCAGAATTGTGAGATATAAAGTCAGAATTGTGTGATATAAAGTCAGAATTGACTGATATAAAGTCAGAATTGTGTGATATAAAGTCAGAATTGTGAGATATAAAGTCAGAATTGTGTGATATAAAGTCAGAATTGTGTGATATAAAGTCAGAATTGTGTGATATAAAGTCAGAATTGTGAGATATAAAGTCAGAATTGAGAGATATAAAGTCAGAATTGTGTGTTATAAAGTCAGAATTGAGAGATATAAAGTCAGAATTGAGTGATATAAAGTCAGAATTGTGTGATATAAAGTCAGAATTGAGTGATATAAAGTCAGAATTGAGTGATATAAAGTCAGAATTGTGTGATATAAAGTCAGAATTGAGTGATATAAAGTCAGAATTGTGTGTTATAAAGTCAGAATTGAGTGATATAAAGTCAGAATTGAGAGATATAAAGTCAGAATTGAGTGATATAAAGTCAGAATTGTGTGATATAAAGTCAGAATTGAGTGATATAAAGTCAGAATTGTGTGATATAAAGTCAGAATTGAGTGATATAAAGTCAGAATTGAGAGATATAAAGTCAGAATTGAGTGATATAAAGTCAGAATTGAGTGATATATAGTCAGAATTGTGAGATATAAAGTCAGAATTGAGTGATATAAAGTCAGAATTGAGTGATATAAAGTCAGAATTGTGTGATATAAAGTCAGAATTGAGTGATATAAAGTCAGAATTGTGTGATATAAAGTCAGAATTGAGTGATATAAAGTCAGAATTGAGAGATATAAAGTCAGAATTGAGTGATATAAAGTCAGAATTGAGTGATATATAGTCAGAATTGTGAGATATAAAGTCAGAATTGTGAGATATAAAGTCAGAATTGAGTGATATAAAGTCAGAATTGAGTGATATATAGTCAGAATTGTGAGATATAAAGTCAGAATTGTGAGATATAAAGTCAGAATTGTGAGATATAAAGTCAGAATTGTGTGATATAAAGTCAGAATTGAGAGATATAAAGTCAGAATTGTGTGATATAAAGTCAGAATTGAGTGATATAAAGTCAGAATTGAGAGATATAAAGTCAGAATTGAGTGATATAAAGTCAGAATTGAGTGATATATAGTCAGAATTGTGAGATATAAAGTCAGAATTGTGAGATATAAAGTCAGAATTGAGTGATATAAAGTCAGAATTGAGTGATATATAGTCAGAATTGTGAGATATAAAGTCAGAATTGTGAGATATAAAGTCAGAATTGTGAGATATAAAGTCAGAATTGTGTGATATAAAGTCAGAATTGAGTGATATAAAGTCAGAATTGAGTGATATAAAGTCAGAATTGTGTGATATAAAGTCAGAATTGTGTGATAAAAAGTCAGAATTGTGAGATATAAAGTCAGAATTGTGTGATATAAAGTCAGAATTGTGTGATATAAAGTCAGAATTGAGTGATATAAAGTCAGAATTGTGAGATATAAAGTCAGAATTGTGTGATATAAAGTCAGAATTGAGAGATATGAAGTCAGAATTGAGAGATATGAAGTCAGAATTGTGTGATATAAAGTCAGAATTGAGTGATATAAAGTCAGAATTGTGAGATATAAAGTCAGAATTGTGTGATATAAAGTCAGAATTGAGAGATATGAAGTCAGAATTGAGAGATATGAAGTCAGAATTGTGTGATATAAAGTCAGAATTGAGTGATATAAAGTCAGAATTGTGAGATATAAAGTCAGAATTGTGAGATATAAAGTCAGAATTGAGTGATATAAAGTCAGAATTGAGTGATATAAAGTCAGAATTGAGTGATATAAAGTCAGAATTGTGAGATATAAAGTCAGAATTGTGTGATATAAAGTCAGAATTGAGAGATATGAAGTCAGAATTGAGAGATATGAAGTCAGAATTGTGTGATATAAAGTCAGAATTGAGTGATATAAAGTCAGAATTGTGTGATATAAAGTCAGAATTGTGAGATATAAAGTCAGAATTGAGTGATATAAAGTCAGAATTGAGTGATATAAAGTCAGAATTGAGTGATATAAAGTCAGAATTGTGAGATATAAAGTCAGAATTGTGAGATATAAAGTCAGAATTGTGTGATATAAAGTCAGAATTGAGTGATATAAAGTCAGAATTGAGTGATATAAAGTCAGAATTGTGTGATATAAAGTCAGAATTGTGTGATGTAAAGTCAGAATTGTGTGATGTAAAGTCAGAATTGTGTGATGTAAAGTCAGAATTGTGTGATATAAAGTCAGAATTGTGTGATATAAAGTCAGAATTGAGTGATATAAAGTCTGAATTGTGTGATATAAAGTCAGAATTGTGTGATATAAAGTCAGAATTGTGTGATATAAAGTCAGAATTGTGAGATATAAAGTCAGAATTGTGAGATATAAAGTCAGAATTGTGTGATATAAAGTCAGAATTGAGAGATATAAAGTCAGAATTGTGTGATATAAAGTCAGAATTGAGTGATATAAAGTCAGAATTGTGTGATATAAAGTCAGAATTGTGAGATATAAAGTCAGAATTGTGTGATATAAAGTCAGAATTGTGTGATATAAAGTCAGAATTGTGTGATATAAAGTCAGAATTGTGTGATATAAAGTCAGAATTGAGTGATATAAAGTCAGAATTGAGTGATATAAGTCAGAATTGTGTGATATAAAGTCAGAATTGAGTGATATAAAGTCAGAATTGTGTGATATAAAGTCAGAATTGTGTGATATAAAGTCAGAATTGAGTGATATAAAGTCAGAATTGTGTGATATAAAGTCAGAATTGTGAGATATAAAGTCAGAATTGTGTGATATAAAGTCAGAATTGTGAGATATAAAGTCAGAATTGTGAGATATAAAGTCAGAATTGTGTGATATAAAGTCAGAATTGTGTGATATAAAGTCAGAATTGTGTGATATAAAGTCAGAATTGTCTGATATAAAGTCAGAATTGTCTGATATAAAGTCAGAATTGTGTGATATAAAGTCAGAATTGAGAGATATAAAGTCAGAATTGTCTGATATAAAGTCAGAATTGTGAGATATAAAGTCAGAATTGTGAGATATAAAGTCAGAATTGTGTGATATAAAGTCAGAATTGAGAGATATAAAGTCAGAATTGTGTGATATAAAGTCAGAATTGAGAGATATAAAGTCAGAATTGAGTGATATAAAGTCAGAATTGTGTGATATAAAGTCAGAATTGAGAGATATAAAGTCAGAATTGTGTGATATAAAGTCAGAATTGTGAGATATAAAGTCAGAATTGTGAGATATAAAGTCAGAATTGTGTGATATAAAGTCAGAATTGAGAGATATAAAGTCAGAATTGTGTGATATAAAGTCAGAATTGTGAGATATAAAGTCAGAATTGTGAGATATAAAGTCGAGATATATAAGTCAGAATTGTGTGATATAAAGTCAGAATTGAGAGATTATAAAGTCAGAATTGTGTGATATAAAGTCAGAATTGTGTGATATAAAGTCAGAATTGAGTGATATAAAGTCAGAATTGTGTGATATAAAGTCAGAATTGTGTGATATAAAGTCAGAATTGAAGTGATATAAAGTCAGAATTGAGTGATATAAAGTCAGAATTGTGTGATATAAAGTCAGAATTGTGTGATATAAAGTCAGAATTGAGAGATATAAAGTCAGAATTGAGAGATATAAAGTCAGAATTGTGTGATATAAAGTCAGAATTGTGTGATATAAAGTCAGAATTGTGTGATATAAAGTCAGAATTGTGTGATATAAAGTCAGAATTGAGTGATATAAAGTCTGAATTGTGTGATATAAAGTCAGAATTGTGTGATATAAAGTCAGAATTGTGTGATATAAAGTCAGAATTGTGTGATATAAAGTCAGAATTGAGTGATATAAAGTCAGAATTGAGTGATATAAAGTCAGAATTGTGTGATATAAAGTCAGAATTTGTGAGATATAAAGTCAGAATTGTGAGATATAAAGTCAGAATTGTGTGATATAAAGTCAGAATTGAGAGATATAAAGTCAGAATTGTGTGATATAAAGTCAGAATTGAGTGATATAAAGTCAGAATTGTGTGATATAAAGTCAGAATTGTGAGATATAAAGTCAGAATTGTGTGATATAAAGTCAGAATTGTGTGATATAAAGTCAGAATTGTGTGATATAAAGTCAGAATTGTGTGATATAAAGTCAGAATTGAGTGATATAAAGTCAGAATTGTGTGATATAAAGTCAGAATTGAGTGATATAAAGTCAGAATTGTGTGATATAAAGTCAGAATTGTGAGATATAAAGTCAGAATTGTGTGATATAAAGTCAGAATTGTGTGATATAAAGTCAGAATTGAGTGAGATATAAAGTCAGAATTGTGTGATATAAAGTCAGAATTGTGTGATATAAAGTCAGAATTGTTTGATATAAAGTCAGAATTGTCTGATATAAAGTCAGAATTGTCTGATATAAAGTCAGAATTGTGTGATATAAAGTCAGAATTGAGAGATATAAAGTCAGAATTTGTCTGATATAAAGTCAGAATTGAGTGATATAAAGTCAGAATTGTGTGATATAAAGTCAGAATTGAGAGATATAAAGTCAGAATTGTGTGATATAAAGTCAGAATTGTGAGATATAAAGTCAGAATTGTGAGATATAAAGTCAGAATTGTGTGATATAAAGTCAGAATTGTGTGATATAAAGTCAGAATTGAGTGATATAAAGTCAGAATTGTGTGATATAAAGTCAGAATGTGTGATATAAAGTCAGAATTGTGTGATATAAAGTCAGAATTGAGTGATATAAAGTCAGAATTGAGTGATATAAAGTCAGAATTAGTGTGATTATAAAGTCAGAATTGTGTGATATAAAGTCAGAATTGAGAGATATAAAGTCAGAATTGAGAGATATAAAGTCAGAATTGTGTGATATAAAGTCAGAATTGTGTGATATAAAGTCAGGAATTGTGTGATATAAAGTCAGAATTGAGAGATATAAAGTCAGAATTGTGTGATATAAAGTCAGAATTTGAGTGATATAAAGTCAGAATTGTGTGATATAAAGTCAGAATTGTGTGATATAAAGTCAGAATTGTGTGATATAAAGTCGGAATTGTGTGATATAAAGTCAGAATTGAGAGATATAAAGTCAGAATTGTGTGATATAAAGTCAGAATTGAGTGATATAAAGTCAGAATTGAGTGATATAAAGTCAGAATTGTGTGATATAAAGTCAGAATTGTGTGATAATAAAGTCGGAATTGTGTGATATAAAGTCAGAATTGAGAGATATAAAGTCAGAATTGTGTGATATAAAGTCAGAATTGTGTGATATAAAGTCAGAATTGAGAGATATAAAGTCAGAATTGTGTGATATAAAGTCAGAATTGTGTGATATAAAGTCAGAATTGAGTGATATAAAGTCAGAATTGTGTGATATAAAGTCAGAATTGTGTGATATAAAGTCAGAATTGTGTGATATAAAGTCAGAATTGAGTGATATAAAGTCAGAATTGAGAGATATAAAGTCAGAATTGAGAGATATAAAGTCAGATTGTGTGATATAAAGTCAGAATTGTGTGATATAAAGTCGGAATTGTGTGATATAAAGTCAGAATTGAGAGATATAAAGTCAGAATTGTGTGATATAAAGTCAGAATTGAGTGATATAAAGTCAGAATTGAGTGATATAAAGTCAGAATTGTGAGATATAAAAATCAGAATTGTGTGATATAAAGTCAGAATTGAGTGATATAAAGTCAGAATTGAGTGATATAAAGTCAGAATTGAGAGATATAAAGTCAGAATTGAGAGATATAAAGTCAGAATTGTGTGATATAAAGTCAGAATTGTGTGATATAAAGTCGAATTTGTGTGATATAAAGTCAGAATTGAGAGATATAAAGTCAGAATTGTGTGATATAAAGTCAGAATTGAGTGATATAAAGTCAGAATTGTGTGATATAAAGTCAGAATTTGTGTGATATAAAGTCAGAATTGAGAGATATAAAGTCAGAATTGAGAGATATAAAGTCAGAATTGTGTGATATAAAGTCAGAATTGTGTGATATAAAGTCAGAATTGTGTGATATAAAGTCAGAATTGAGAGATTATAAAAGTCAGAATTGTGTGATATAAAGTCAGAATTGAGTGATATAAAGTCAGAATTGAGTGATATAAAGTCAGAATTTGAGTGATATAAAGTCAGAATTGTGTGATATAAAGTCAGAATTGTGTGATATAAAGTCAGAATTGAGTGATATAAAGTCAGAATTGAGAGATATAAAGTCAGAATTGTGAGATATAAAGTCAGAATTGAGTGATATAAAGTCAGAATTTGAGAGATATAAAGTCAGAATTGAGTGAATATAAAGTCAGAATTGAGTGATATAAAGTCAGAATTGTGTGATATAAAGTCAGAATTGTGTGATATAAAGTCAGAATTGAGTGATATAAAGTCAGAATTGAGTGATATAAAGTCAGGAATTGTGTGATATAAAGTCAGAATTGAGTGATATAAAGTCAGAATTGAGTGATATAAAGTCAGAATTGAGTGATATAAAGTCGGAATTGTGTGATATAAAGTCAGAATTGAGTGATATAAAGTCAGAATTGAGTGATATAAAGTCGGAATTGTGTGATATAAAGTCAGAATTGTGAGATATAAAGTCAGAATTGAGTGATATAAAGTCATGAATTGTGTGATATAAAGTCAGAATTTGTGTGATATAAAGTCAGAATTGTGTGATATAAAGTCAGAATTGAGTGATATAAAGTCAGAATTGTGTGATAGTAAAGTCAGAATTGAGTGATAATAAAGTCAGAATTGAGTGATATAAAGTCAGAATTGTGTGATATAAAAGTCAGAATTGTGTGATATAAAGTCAGAATTGTGTGATATAAAGTCAGAATTGTGATAATAAGTCAGATTGAGTGATATAAAGTCAGAATTGAGTGATATAAAGTCAGAATTGAGTGATATAAAGTCAGAATTGACTGAGTATAAAGTCAGAATTGTGTGATTATAAACGATTATAAAAGTCAGAATTGTGTGATATAAAGTCAGAATTGAGTGATATAAAGTCAGAATTGTGTGATATAAAGTCAGAATTGATGTGAAGTATAAGATAAAGTCAGAATTGTGTGATAATAAAGTCAGAAATTGAGTGAT